>JAJJHQ010012325.1:218050-328284 GCA_021223825.1 Drosophila ironensis
AAAAAAAAAGAAAATTGTCATTTGCGTTGCGTTGCGTGTTTTGTTTGTTTGGCGTTTTGTGATTTATTTTCACTTTGACAAATGCACAAAAATTTGACCATGGCATGTCAAGAAGTGTGGTCATTGTATTTATAATGCCCCCAGCCGATACAGACAAATGGCCAACAGGCGGAGGAGCGGCGGCAGAGCGGCGGAGGAGGTGCAACTGCCAAGACAACTGAGCGATAGATGTCTCCCGATGACTCTTCCAGAAAGGACTGGTACCGGATCGACGAGCATCGTGATCCGGGTGGCTAATTAGTCAGGGATCCGGCAAATACACAAAGAAATTGCTTTGGCCCGGGCTACGTGTGCAGAATTAGACAGGCATTTCTTTATATATTGGGATTTGGATTTTGCGGACACTCAAAGGCACTGGGAAAATTAATGGCTAAAACAAACAAAATAAGTTATCGATCTGAGGAGTAGAAACGCTGTAGTCGGGATTTCTTGACAACGAGATAACATTGACATTGCCAAAGGTCGTATCATCGTTATTTATTGACTAATCTTTATAAAACTTGTCACAAGGCTAGATATTTATATTTTTAACTGTGAGCAGAAAGGGTTATATCTTTTGCTCTAACCATTTCGGAGATATAGAAAATTGGTCATACATACAGACATGGCTAGATCGATTCGGATGTTGATCCTTAGAAGAATATAATCGTATATACCTTTTAGGGTCATAAATGTCTCCTTCTCCCTGTTACATATACTTAATATATCATTTATACCATAAGGAACGTGGTATAAAAAGTGAATAAGGGATCTGAATGTAAAGCCACTAATTTATTCATCTTTTAGTTGCTATCTGGCTGGGTAATTGCTGCAGCTGGGAAACAATTATTTCCTGCTTATGCAGCTCCTTTTAATTAGAGTAGTTTTCGCTCTTGTTGATGGCAATTAAAGGCATCCCAGGAACGGGCAAGACCAGACCGATAACTTCATTTCCGTTGAGCAAACTGCAACAGCTGGGCGGAGTTGGATGCTGCTGCTGCTGTTGCATATTAATAAACATGAAAATTGTCAATGTGGGTCAGAAGCAAAAAATATGGCAAAGGGAATACAAAAAGCAATGCTTGAGGGCAGACGCTGCTGCTGCTGCTGCAGCAGCCTATAAAAATAGCATCTACCTAGCAAATTGAAGTTGAAACAGGTGCATGCTGCACGTTATTTGCACTTGGTTGGGGGTCACTTTAATGTTTGACTCTTCGGTGGCACTTTTGAACTTTTCCACCAGATATCTCTGCTCAGGTTTTTGTGTGTCAGTAAACGAAATTGCATTTTCTACCCGTTGACAGGGCACAAATCTCTGGATGCTCGGTAACTTTTCAATTTGGTCGCACAAATCCCAAAACTGCACATACATGCCAGTTAGTTGGGCCCGACAATGCAATCAACATAAATACAAATCCCTAAACTATTTTAATGTCGACTTGACCCGAAAGCACAACCAAGCCGCACATCCTGTGGATCCTGTGCATTCGGCTTAAAGTGTTGTTGGTCGGTCGCTCGCTCGTGCTCCTGGATGGTAATGGAAAAGTTTGGCTAACAAAAAATGGCACTCAAAGAGCCAACTTAAAAACGCATCAAAGCCGGTTTGGCTGTTGGCCAAGCTGCTAACCGGGCGTATACGTAATCTGCTGTGCTGCTCCCGCCACCGAAAAGTTTTCGGATGATGCCCAAAGTGTTGGCCTACACTCTAGGGAGTCAATTGTGATGCATAGAGAGCGAAAGCGGTAATATGCTTTAAGGACTCGCATTTTGGTTTTGGGACCGCATCTTCACTAGATTATTTACCGAGCCAACTTATTTCCCACAGGATCTTTAAACGAAACTTTGAATGTAAAGTTTATGCTAACTTTGGCCACATTATTATGCATGCAAATACAAAGAAATTACCTTTTAAATTACTGTGGAATACCAGCATTCGCCCAATTTCTCTTCCGCCATGCACATCAATAATTTATGGTGGCAGCTAATTGGAAATTGCTTTTCAATAATTTGTCTTTTTTTTTTTTGGCCAAGTCGAGCATTGAACTTTGTGCCCAATAAAATGTCTATTGTGATAGAGGATCCTTTTCTTTTGGCTCTTTTGGGTGGTGTGGAACACATGCAGACACTTCAGTTCATTGACATTTCGGTAATAATTTGCCATTAGCGCGCCAAAAAAAAGCTGTGTCCCAATTTCTGGGCGTAAAAAACAAATCGAAATATGGCAAAGGCAGGCCGGCAGACCGGCAGGCAGGCACCATAATGAAAATGTAAGCCCAGACATGGCCCAATATTTTACAAAGATTTTGCATAAATTTCAATGCTGCTGCGAAACAATCAAATGGCAATTAACACTTTTCGACCGAATCACATGTTAATGGCCCATTTTCGATAAAGTTTCATTCGAGACTAATTGATGGGCCTGGCCAATAACCTCCACGACCATAGTTTTTCTTTACAATTAGTGGAAATTTGTTGATTTGCATAAATCTGTTTTGTTTTTGAGATTTCCCCCGCTTTTGTTTCTTGTTCGATTTGTTTTGCTCTTGTTTAGGTTGTGATCTGTCTGTTTTTTGGTTTTGATTTTTTTATTGGTTTCAGTTGCGCATTTCCCCCCAGAAAAGCCATTCGACTATTTGAATTTTGTTTATGTTTATTCATTGTGTTGTTAACTTAAATATTTAGCTGCCATTGCAGGCCATACATTAGTCACCGATTAAACGTTTGCATAGCGGAGAGTTTTTTGTTAGGTTAAATAGTTTGGTAAAGCGTTCTTTCGAATATGGTGGGAAGTATTCAGGGTTACATGTTTATTTCACAGATTATTCGCGGGCGTCTCACCTTTTCACCTTAACGGCTTAAATAATATTTTGTTTTTCTTAGGCTCCTTGCTGGCTGTTGTTGCTGCTAATTGCTCGGGCAGAGCCAGCGACATCATAACCATAAATTTTGATGGGCCTGCATTTATTTTTAACCCGATTTCCCGTCGGTCCATAGTTTTTATATCAATGATGGTTCGGTTCTTGGTTTCAGTTTTTTTTTCTTGCTATATGCTTGTCAGCCATTTAGAATTTATGTTGTGTTTTTCATACATTCTTCTGGTTTGTCTCGACTCGACTCGACTGTTTGTTTCATTCCTTTCTATAAAATAATTTTGTTGTCTTCGCAGTCAGTCAGTCAGCCTCCCTCGCTCTGGCTTGATTTTCTTCGTTCGTTTGGGTTTTTTATTTTTATACCCAGTTCTTAAAAAGAACAAGGGTATATTGTATCCGTACGAAAGTATGTAACGGTGAGAAGGAAGCTTTTTCAAACCCATAAATAGCCGAGACGATCTAGCCATGTCCGTCTGTCCGTATCAAAGTCTAGATTTTGGAGACAATAATAGATAGAGAAAAAAAATTGCATATTCCGAATTTTGTGATACCAGTTAAGCACAAGTTTGTTATAAAAATCGGCTACCTGCCCCCGCACCCCTGCAATCCGCAAAATTCTGTGGCGTCCACAATTTTAACTCTAAAGGTGCTAAATTCGGATATAACATTGGTAGACCCAAGATCCATTTGTGTTGCGAAAATCAGCCGATTACGCAAATGGTAAAATGTGTAGAAATGTTTATCCATGCTCTATATATCAGGTGGAAAATGGGAACCGGGTATTTATAGTCGAGACACTCGACTAAATTCGGTCCTACATGGTTTTTCTTTTGGTTTTTTTTGGTGTGTGCTTTAAGAAGGCCCCTTGGGCGATTTGTCGGTTAGTCTGTTAGTCGGTTGGTTGGTTGGTCGGCCGGCAAGCAACAGATTTCTTTGCTTCACACGCATTTGACTTTCAAATGAAGGACAAATATTGTACGGGCGAACGGGCAGGCGGCGCAACAACAAACAAACAAACATGCGAGGTGGCAAACAGGCGGAGAAGCATAAAATGTTCTGGGGGGCGGTGTTGCCCTGGCATCGAGATTGCGAGGGCGTTCTCTGAAAGTTTTGCATTGGATTGAAATTTTTCCATTGGTTGTGGGAGTCGTTTTATTTCAACTTCTTGAGGTTGGGCACATAAATTATGTGAGTAATTTGATTTTAAACTGTGTGCTCGGGATGTGAAAAAGATTGTTGAAAAGTGGAAAACTTTTCCCAAGTAATTGGCCGAGTGTCCCCATTTATTGTAAACATTTTCTCGAATAATATCAATGATGCATGGACACAACTAAAACTTAATTTATTACTTTCAAAGGCGGCGAAACCTTTGGGGAAATTTCTCTTTGGCTCACAAAATTGTATTATTTAAATTTATAGCTGGAGAAGTTTGTCAAGTAATTGGCTAGACTTGGCCACATTAAAATCGAATCAAGGGAAAATTTCAAAGATGTCTTTGATATGTTCAAGATTTATATTGGCTAGAAAAAACTACCTAAATGCCATAAACAAAGCTTAATTGAATATATAATTTTGTTTGAATATATACAATACAATTTGTTTTTCTCAAATTCCCCATTAATCCCCGTCCCCTAGAGTATGCAATATTCGATGCGGACACACGCACATTTATTTCGCTTAAATGGCTTTTGTATTTAGTTTGTGTGCTGTGCATAATTCTGTTGCTTTTATTACTCGCCGCATGCTTAAGATATATTTTTTAATTTAGTTGAGGGTTGTTGCTTTCCTCTGTTTTCCCCAAAAATTAATTTATGCTGCACACGTTGGGAAAATGCTAGAGATCTGCCAGAGGCCGCCGCGTGTGTTTGCAACGTCCGGCGGCGGCAACATAAAAATAGATTGGCCCAACGTTGCCACTTAAGCCGCCGCATCAGCAGCGGCAGCAGCAGCAGCAGCGGCAGCAACAACATTTTATCGACACGAGCCAACTGTCAGTTGGCCTGGGATCGGATGGGATCGGTTCGGATCGTATCGGGATCGTATCCTCATGCTTAGATGCATTGTCAGCCCTGTGAGCTCTCTAGCTTTTTTAGACCAAATAAGCGCAAAAAGTATCCCACAGATAGGCGGTCGCTGCCGCTGCAATGCAAATAACTTGGCACGCATCTTGTCGACGCCGTCGTCTTGCTCTTGTTTTTATATCTTTTTTTTTTTGCTAGGGGTTTTTTTTGTTGGTCGTGGCCATGCATGAAAAGCAGATTCTAATGCATTTTCCTTCGGGCCTGCCCGAATAATTTCGAAACTTAACTTGTCCGCTTATGTCGAAAAAATAGGAGAGGCAATGGACTGGGCCGGGCCGGGCTGAAGTTCCATGTCCGTGCAATTTTTGGTCTTGTTTATTTAGGACTCGGCCGGCCGGCCGGCCGTTGTCTGTCTGTTGGATAATTTTCTACTTTATTCTTGCTTGGTCTGCATAAAAAATGCAAAAACCAAACGTCAGACGAGAATTTTATTTGCTGTTTTTATTATTTTCCCTGCGACTTCGCCAGCTCCGAAGCTCTGCGGCTGCCCTTCCCTTTTCTATTTTCCGTGTGTGCTCTGTATCGTTTTGTTTTCGGCTTTAGTTTTGGTTTTGCTTGGAAAATTGTTCTGTTCTTGTGTCGGCTTTTTGTTTTTGCTGTAATTAATTTACAGGCCAGCCACAAAAAGTCCTTTCCTGCTAGAATCTTTATTTGTTAGCCTCAGCGCTTGCAGAAGCATTTGCAAAAATAGCCACATCTCTGGGTTGCCGCTCTCCATCCGTCTATATTGGAATTAAATTAGCCAGCCTTGTGCAACTATTTCGTTTAATAGGTGCTTTTAATGCTTTGCTTTTTACCCCTGTTGACATTTGTAAATATTTGCTACGCTCCAACAATCAGCGTTTCAATCAATCCGCTGAAATGCAAACACACCTCTCCAGTACCCACTGAAAGATACATGACTACAGACACAGATACAGATACACGTCGGGGAGTATCACATGCGAAGCTCATAAAAATAAAATGGCGCTACACAAAACTAAACGTTATTTCGCCCACCAAGCCACCCACCCTCCACAGAGGCCGGGTTAGTGATGCGAATCAAATGACAGCCAGAACGTGACAAATGGATCGAAATGGTTTTCAGATACAATTGAAAATACTTCAATTCCATAGTCGAATGTTGATGGTTGACTAATGTGCGAATGATTCAAATTTAATAGGTAAATAGTGAGGTGAGACGTGCATAAAGTGAAATTAAAATGGTATTTCGACTGGAAAAATGCGGTGGAATTAATCAATTAGGAGGTCGATTATTTGCAGTAGCCTGTAACATTCGAATTTTTTTACTTTTTACCAAGTATTTTTGTTGTTTTTGATCTAAAAAATGAACTGCAACTGTTACTTTAAAATAATTGATAGTTTCGAGATAGGTTGGTAAATTTCTCGGCCCTTGATTATCTTTAAGATTTATTAATATCGGGGGACTATTTCCTTTTAAAACTTGCAGGTTCGTAAGGAGTTTTCATTAAAAATGAATATCAAAATAAACTGCAAAATGAACTGTAAAATGAACTTCAAAATTAACTGCGAAAAAAAAATTTCGAGAAAGATTGGTAAATAGCTTGCAGTTTTATTAAAAGCCTATAAATTTCTCAGCTCTTCAATATTTGTTGCATCTAGTGATAGTTTATTTAAGAATTCCCACTCAATGTAGGCCCAAAACCAGCTGAAAGACCACCACCGTTTGGAAAAATCTCTGTCAGTCATTGTCGGGGGGCCAGCGGCGGGGCAATCGAACACACCTGAGAAATCAATCAATCGATTTGTTCAACTGTAACTGAACAGAGTTTCCAGCCAGAAACAAAGAGTCGTGGAGCGATTGTCGCTGCGAAAGCGACTTTAACAATCGCTCGCAACATGTTGTCAACAAGTCTGAACGTTTGATAAAAGCCAGAAGAGCGACGAAAAAGAACGCCGACTAGCTGGCTGTCCCAAATAAACGCAAACATTTTATTTTTATGTTTTTTTTTTGTTGGCGCTCAAAGGAGCTGGCTGGCAGGGCGCGAAAGGGAGAGAATTGTCAATTGTCGGGGCGGCGACACATGTAAATAACTTCAAACGAAAACAAATGCAAAATTCGAAAATAAAGCAAAAGTGTCAACAAACGACAAGGCCTGCGGCGGCAAAAAAGAGATGGTCGGAACGTTTTGGTTTCTGTTTTGATTGGGTTTTAAGTTATTTACCAAAAAGCCCTAGAGAGTCAGGCTTCTCTGATCATTTTCCACCTTTGGGGGCATTTTGCAATTTGGCCATAAAGGAATTTTTGGCTGAAAGCCTGCTGGCCATAGCCATAGCCGTAGCCAAGCTCTCACGCATTTTTGAAAATCTTGCATGTCCGCAAAATCTTGTCAAATACCTTTGACAGTTGCCATCAAAGCGAAATGCAGCGCGGAAAAGCTGAGACAGCAGGGCCATTCCATCCTCCATCTTCATCTTTTGATTTACGCCGTCCCGTTCCGTCCCGTCCCGGCTTTCCGGCGTGGAAAATTTTTACGCCAACCCAAACGCACACACGCATTCTCTAGAGGGAGGAAAATCGGAAATCCCGCCACACACATTCCATGTAAATATTTGGAGCAGCGAAGCAGCTGACAACTGTTGCCTTTGCCCTTGTGCAATGGTTGAAAAGTTGAAGAAAAACCGAAGGAGAAAAGCCCAGGCAGCTGGACAACAAATCAGCTTAGATGGAATGCCTCAATAAACTTTTACTTTTGTTACCAACTTTTCACCGCCTGCCCTGGGACAGGAGAAGTCATCTCACAATCCGTCTGTCCGTTTGTATTTCACTTTTTTTTTCACTTTTTGGTTAGGGAGGAGGTTCTGTGCTTTGTCCCCCGTTTGAGCATCTATTTTTGGCCGGAGATTTGTGGCGTTCCCATTTCAAATTTTCCGTCTCTACATTTTCCATGGGCTACGGCAAAGTTTTTACCTTAAGGTGGCACTAAGTATAGCGCCTATTTGTATATGTATATCGGCTCTTATATATTTCAGTGGGTGTGTTGAACATGCCATTTGGAACACTAATTAACTTCTGGAATAATCCAAAGCGACTGGCCAACGGAAAGCCGTACATTTCCCGATTATTGGTGTCAGTTTCCATTTATTGCAGATTGTGTTTGCTCTCCCTCTATGGATTAAAAATGCAAATTAATTGATATGTCGCGGCGCAGCAGCGGCAGCGGCAGCGGCAGTCTCACTGCGCCAAGCATAATAAATATGTTAAATGCTAATAAATTGCCAGCTCCTGCTGGGTTCGTATTTGGCATAAACAAAAATGATTAATGCCCACATTGGGGACATGAATGAGAGCTGAATTTTAGAACAAAGGCAGCCTGGTTGCCTGGCTGGCTGACTGGCACTCAGGCAGGCTAGAACAGAGGCCATCAATTGGCAAATGTCGCACGCACATCCATCATAATTATGCACATATTCCAAGTCAGGGCGGAACATTTGACAACTTTATTATATGACGGTGGTGTCGTCGTTGCTCGTTGTTCTCTTTTCTCTTGGCTAGATTTACAGGTTTTTAATTAAAATCATTCCATTTGAATTTATCAAATGACGGACTGTCTGTCGTCTGGTCCAGTTTTTCAATTTTCCTGTGGGCGTCATCTCGTATGCTTTTTCATTTTTTATTTGCATCGGGTGCTCTTAATTTGCCGCATGTGTCAGAGATGGCGCTGCACTTGCAAATTTCTTGAACGACATTTCCATTTATTCTCGGCCATTCTTGTTTATTTATTGCAATTTTAGGCATGTTTCACATTCAGTCGCTACTTAATTGAGATATTTATGTGAATGTGTTGTTTATAATTTATGATTTTGATGGCTGGTAAATTGGATGCTGTTTCTGGCTAAATGGAAAATTAGCTGATTTAATGGTTCAAAAGTACAAGCAGAAACGCTGCAGGCGAGTTTTTTCGACGAGATACCATGTACCTATTTTCATTATCAATTAGTTTTCCGCTTAAATATTTTAGCCCCAAATTGCAATGACTGAAGTCAAAGCGAAAATTGGTCTAACCATTTCGAATATATAGACCAATATGCAGTAGAAAATATAGTTTTTATGCGTATTGTGAATGCGGTAGGGGGCGTGGCAAACACTTAAAATAAACTCGATATGCGTAAACTTATTACAGACCTAAAGCAAAAAGAATTACGTCTCCAGCTCTTGCCATCTCGGAGAACGACGTATTTATACATACATACGGACGAACAGACGGACAGACAGGCAGATAGACAGGCGGACATAGCTAGATCGACTCGTCAGTTGGTGCTGATCAATAATATATATACCTTATAGAGTCGGAAACCGTAACATACATTGCACAAACCTAATATACCTTTTGTACCTTATGGTACATGGTATAACAATTTATATTTTAATTAGTTCAATATGCATTTGAGAGGCTTCAACAATCGCGTAAAATTCGAAATAATTATTAATTTAGAATGTGTTTGCCATCCCTACGTGAAACTCTGCCTCGTCATCGTTTGTGTGTAAATAATATATTATATTCAGTTTACTTATAAGTCGCAGCAGCTGTTCAGCAACTCTTGTCATGTTTTTAGTTTTATTGTGCAAACGCCTAAAATTTATTAATCACTGTTTGCACAAATGTTCGGCACTCAGCGCCGCCGACTGCGTTAAGTGTTTAGTTTTTGTATTTTTAGCTTGCCGGCCGGTATTTTGCAAATTATCAGAACGTTCATAGCGAAATTCAGCCCAAATGGTGGGTGTGGGGGCTGTGGGTGCCCGATAGTATCTCAAGAAATTCAGGTTTCAAGGTTCCTTGGAGCGGCCTTGCTGGTAACAATTATTCACTGGCCCCTAAGCCAAAGTCGACGTATAAATAAAAAAGCAGAATGCTCTTTCTCCTTATTATAGATGTAGAATATATAACAATAAGACTTTTGGTGCGTCGCCCATATATCGCTTCGTATATATCTTAATGACCCTCATTCTTTTGTCGGTTGGATAAGGGGGAGAAATATCCAAATAGTCTCAAAAGCTGCCAAGAAAAATAACATAAAAATTGCCACAAAATATTTTCTAAATATTTGTATTTAGCGCAAGTTAAATAATCAGACAGATTATGCATACGTTGGACACGAAAACTAAAAATCCAAAACAACACAAAAGCGCATAGACAGACAGGCCAAAAAAGAAATGTGTATATCTTATATACTAGATGGAAAATATATGACTTTCTCTACATTCTCCGCATAGTATTATAAATTGAGCCAAGGCATATAGTATATTTTAATGTAAATCCGTAAATCCGTCAAATGTGCAGCAAAAACACCTGTAGCCGTAAATCGCCATGGTTGCTCCTTTTTTGCTGATTTTACCTTATTTACCTCAACCTGCTGGCAACATTGAAAGCAAATTCATGCAACTTTGTTGCACTTGCGCGGATTATCTGCCCACCCACCCACCTGCTTATGTCCGCCTGCGTTGCAGCTGTTTAGCCATTGAAGCGTTTCGGTTCAGCCATCCAGCTTGTTGTCATTTCGCTGAAGTTGGGCGGTAAACACGTAACTTTCTACATCAAACTTAAATTATGCAAATGTTTGCTTTTCGGGGCACGAGTCCTCGCAAATCACAGGCAAAAGTTAAAACGAGAGCCTTGCCAATGGCAAAACTGGATGTACACAATGCGCATTATTCAACGAAATATTTAGTTGAAAAATACACAAAAGTTGGAAATTGAAAAGTTGCTGAAAAGTTCATTAAAATGAATCAAATCTAGGTGCAGGGTATTCCTGGGACCACCAAATGCATTTTACAATTGCAAAAATTTAGCTTATTTTACAGCATTTGGCGCTTGCTCAAAATGCTGCACTCAAAAATCGCATCTAATTAATTGAATTACGTCCGACAAGTGTCATGGAAAGTGGTATCATTCCTCGTTTTGGTTTTTTTCTTTACCTATTTTTTTTTGGCTTATTTAGAATTTTTTTGCTGCATTAATTTTAGGACGAAAACTCAGACCAGATTTAGAGACAAAAATAACCGAAATACTTGTGTTCGTCTCACACGAAAATAATTCGTTATTTATTTTAGACGAATATGACACATTTTTGAAAATTGTGCTCTGCTCCACTTGAGACTAATTGTTTGGCGTTGTTTTTCGCCGGCGGGGGGCCAAAGGTGAGTGGGTGACAAATGCCCCAGAGCTCTCGGACTTGTGACAGAACGAAATGATGGTGATATACTTTTGGCCCGACAGCAGCTGCGAATGCTGCCGCTTGCAGTCATTCAAGAAAATCGTGAAAAACCCCCAGTGACGCGCGAGAAAACCAAAAACACAGAAACATTAAAGCCATTTTCTCCCCCGAGAAGATGCGAAGATGCGAAATACGAATTCCTTTTGCCATTTTTGGTAAGCCGTGATTAGATGGTCAACAATTTTACGATGGCAATGTTTTGTTGGCGTCATTGGTTTACCTGCTAGCACAATTAAGTTTTCGGCACGTAAATGAATCATTCAAATGGCTTTTCCTCTGCTTTCCCTCCCTCGCTGCTGCTCTCTTTTCTGATTTTCTATTTTCCTCGCCTTTTTTTCGGCTGTGGGGGCGTTTTTGTGGCTCATACGCCCCGTTGTACGGCCGTCGGCTCGTGTTGTGTGCAATTAATAAATTTAATTAAGAAATAATGCATAAGCACCAGCAGCAGCACAAGCGGATCTGAGACTTTGGGACTTTTGGGCGTCGCCGGTGTCGCTCTTTCAAGTGTGAAAATTATGATTATTTTCTATATATCATTTTTGGTTTATTTTCCCCGCGAAATTAAACATGCAAGCTAAAGGAATTAAAGCGCCTTTCGCTCCGCGCTTTCGCCGTGGCAAAAACTGAAACTATTTGGCTTAAATCATAAATCAAAGTGCGCCATGTTTGTGCTGGCCCACTAAGTTTTTAATTAAATCTCAATTGCCGCACCATGCATCACCGCACATAATCCGGCCAGCACACAAAATATATTGAAATGGCGCCGTGTTCATGGCCAGAACATGAGTTCTACAATAAAACTATATGTACATCCACAGCTAAAACTTAATAATTCAATGTGGATTTGTCGATGTGATTACACTATTGAATGGACTCTCCATGTTTCTGTGAAAAAATCGCCAACATTTCGCTGTGTTGCCGCGCGAATTGCAATCACATAATTCAACCCAAATGACCCGAAGCACACGACATCGGCTTGCCAAGAAAAATGCCCACCACTCCCGTGTGCCAGTTGTTCATTTGGGTGTTTTCTCGTAGCTTTCTATTGTTGCTGCTGCTGCTGCTGCTGCTGCAATGGTCATGACTGCATGCGGGTGACGTGCGGTTTTTGGTTGCATTGGCGCTGCGCCTGCTTTTGTCTGCCAGTGGGCAGTTGGCGGTCAGGCGGCCTAGCAACAGATTGCCGCAGGACCCGGTGGGTGGCTGGTGTTAAAATGCTAAATGCCCTCGCAGTTGCAGTTGCGTTTACAATTGCAGTTGAATGGGCCAAGCAATTTACTGCCATCAAGGTTGCAGCTGGAAAACATTTAACGGGCTGTAAAATGGATCTTAAAGTTATAAAAGTCTATTAAGAATATTTAGGCGATTAAAAGGGTCAAAACCTATGAAACCCGACTATAAAAATGTAAGAAATCGTTAGATAAGTTAAGATATATCGAAGGTATTGCAATATTATCATTTGGGATTTAAACAAATTCATTGTATCCTCCTTCTGTAGTTGTAGAAAATTACCTATATTATACTCACTATACTCACTTGATTTTAACAAATTATTTGCTCTCCGTCTTTGCAAATTGAAAAAACTACGAGTATTGTTTTAAACTCCTGCGACCTTGACATGGCTGTGAATTGATCGGCTAATTGAGTCGAGACATGAGTCCTGCCAATTGATCGCACACCAGAACCTCGAGTCTTTCGACCCGTCAAAACCCAATCCATCATCGTCTCACTTGCCTGAAGCGAGCCCCTCTTGCGATTGTAATTTTTGTGAGATTTTCTTTATGGTTATAATTTTCGGTTTGCAATTCTGCAGCTTGACTCATCGTCAAATTATTGCGAAACTATGCGAGCTGAAAAATTCTCGCTGGCTATTTTTGCAGTCCGCATTGTTGTTGCTAGCGCTGCTGCTGCTGCTGCTGATATTTTGGCATGCGCTGAGTGGCCAATAATATTTGCAATTATTTATTTCAACTCAACGGCGATCCCACGGGGAAATGGGGAATCGGCGGTGCTGCTGGGGGGACTCGTGGGGCACTCGCCTGAAATATGCCCCATGAATAATTCTCTACACAGCGGACCCCCGCCTGCTGATGCCTTTCTGCCATTTCGATGTGCCGAACGTGCGAAAAACTTTTATGTTCTCAAAGATTTGGCAACTTTGAACTTTCCTACATGACGACATCTGAGGTGCAGCAATAACAAAAACAAAACGCTTGCAACACACGCGCAACATTTGCTAGCAATTAATAAATTGAGTTTTACACAAGTGTGTTGTCTGTCCCCGAAAGAGATTTTCCCTTCCACATTCCTCCCAATGCACGCCACTATTTTGCAATGTTTATGAATGAAAATGCGAATTTTCATCTCAATTGGTGTCCAATAAATTGCAATCACACTCGGGCGCATGCTAATTAATTTGTAGATCAAAATTATGATTAGCGACGAGTCAGCGAAGAGCATGTTGATGCTGCAGCTGCTCTCGCTTTTGGCCAGAAAGAAAACCTTGGAGAGTGCGTTGACCAATGCGGCGTATACGCAATCAGTTGACAACCACAACCCACAGACAGTATATAAAACGCCACAAACAAAAAAAAAACAATAATAAATATATGTGTTTATTATACTTTCCGATGCTGCTTAGACAAATTACATGTGCTTTTTTATTCCTTTGTGTTTTTGTGCTCCGACTAATTATTGTATCTTTTTTTTCTATATTTGCAGGTGAGTTTCTTGCGGTCAATCGAGTGGAATATGTTCAAGAGTTTGGGAGATGTAAAGCTTCGATGCTCGCAAGTAAAATAATAACTATAAAATTGGATCTGCAAATATTTTTAAATACCTATCAATGCAAATTCTCTACCCCAAAGATATTTACGAAGTCCAATCAATTGCATTATTGGAAAAGCAAGCAAGAGCTGCATTCCAATTTGTGCATTCGAGTATCTCGAATTGTATCTCAACGCGTTCTGTAACCCAAAACAGCCTTGTCGGATCGATTCTCACCTCGTTCCCATATTGGCTGTCCTCGAATTTTGGTGGGCAAAGGGTCAGGGGACTTATTTACAACACAAACTTGACCGCCGACGCTGCCAAATTATTGTTGTGCTGGCATGGCTTTGGCTATTGATGATTTGGCTGCTGCTGTTTTGGGAAAATGTTGACGTGCAAATTGCAAATGAATGTTGGCCAGGCGCAAAAGTTTTCTCAATGTCTAATTTTTGTTTTTTTTCTTATATTTGGCGTCTGGAAAGAGAGGTGTACGTCATTAGGGGCTAGAAAATATTGCTGCTTATGCTGTTTGGATGTATGTTTTGGTTTGTTTGTTTGTTTTAGCCACGCGAAAGAGTGAGCGAGAAGCGAAGCCGATCGGCAAATTCTCCATTTTCCTTTGGCTAAAATGAATTATTCATCCCCCCCCTGGATATGAATGTGTGTTTGTCTTGCTTATTTCGATGTTTCATGCATAATTAAGCATCTTTGCAATTAAATGTATGCCGAGCTCGTCTAAGGCCAACCCCCTGCGCGGCCAAAACCCTTTGAACTAAGCAAAACTTTACCTTGGTTTATCCTTGAATAGTTAACTAATAACTTTGGCGGCAACAAAGTCTCAAGGATAAGCGACAGCGGGTTCGATGGCTTTGCCTCGGCAAAAAATTCACAAATAAGTGGAGGGCAAAACAAGTCAAGACAAATTAGTTATAATATGAAATGAATAAGGTTATAACAACAAGGGATTTAATAAAAGGATTCGTAGATGGCTTATCTCCTGAAAAATTATATCAGCTATACAGTATAAAAGCAGACAATGGCTGGCTTTATTTTACAACATAAAACCTCGAGAACATGATAATTTGCAAATGGTACGGAAAGAAACTTTGACCATAAATTCCTGACAGGGGAGCAGCAGTGTCTGTTACTAAAATATCAGATGATTCGCACCACAAATAATGCGGGACTTTAAATTGCCATAACGTTGATGATTTTATCTAGATTTTTCCTGCTTGCCGCCTGCTGTTGTGATAAAAACACAGCAATGCTTACTCGTACAAACAAAATATTTAGCCCTGAATTGTTTGCCAAAAAATGTTCATTTTCATCTCCTTTATGCTTCGTTTTTATACCCGCTACTCGTAAAGTACAAAGGTATATTGTATTCAACCGAAAAACTGAAATCGAGATGGTTTTTCATTGAAATTTTCAATCAAAAGTTATTGTAAAGAATAAAGTTATTGTAAATTTCGGTATTGAAAGTTGGTATTTTTATGCAAACTAGATTATACCAGTAATTCAGTTCTCGCCATAGTTATTTTTTTAACCGCCAATTCTTTATGATAACTTTATTGGAGTTCACCATTGGCCGTCGGGGCGTATACGCAATATGCACTGAGTACTGGGCATTGCTAGTCGATTTCCATTAGTTGCTGTTCGCCTGTTATGCCTTGTTCGCTCCCTCTTTTATTGCTTTTTTTTCTCGGTTTGTATTTTGTTTTTTGCCGGCAACAATAGAGGCAACAACAATGGCAAATTAAATGTAGAAAAACTAAACAAAACACACAGGCAAGCAGGCTGCCTAGCTGACTGCCTGCCTCCGTCCGGCTTTTCCTTTTTATATATACAAACTCACTATGTGTATATACTATTTTTCACACAATAAATGTGTGTGTAGAAAAACTTGCGAAATATTTTCCACTTGGCACGCAGCATGGCCGTAGTCGTCGTAGCCGTATCTGCTGCCTGTGTGCATTTTACACTTTTAATTTTATTTATTTTTAATACGATCTCTCGGGTGATGTGATAAAACCAAGCAAGCAAAAATAGTAGAAGCAATATAAATTAAATGCCCAACAAGATTCCGGTCAAGTGTTTATTGTTGATTCAATTCAATTGAGGGGCGGCTGGGGGCTGTATATTTGGGATGTGAACTCTGGGATGGAATCTCTGGAAAGTCTGTTGACTTTTAGATGGAAAAGGATGGTGGAGGCGGAGATAATCCCATCCAACTGCCAGATGCAGTTGCCAAAGCGAAAGCAACCAAAAGAGCCATCGCAAACGTTCTTGATTATAAATAGTTTTGCCAAAATCTGCTGCTCGTGATGGGTTTTTGGGGGTGGCGTTGGTTCTTGGGCAATGTCTTCTATGCTATCATTGAAAATTCAATTTCAATTATTAGAGAGCATGTTGTGTAGGGGTGTCTGGGTGTTATTTGGCCTGGCCGACGGCTAGTTCTGCTCTGTTTTGAGCCCCCCCGGCACTTAAATGTCACATTTTCCTATGTGGCTCATTTTCTTGGCTCATATTTTCGCAAATTAAATTTTATTGAGCGTATCGTTTGGGCATAATTAATTTTAATTGAGGACACTACCCACACACAGGCCCGAAACACGGTCATTGTGGTTCTATTTATGTTTATATTTTATTTTTCGGAGGCGGAACTGGCAACCGCAAAGGGTTTCTTTCTGACAACCGCCCTCAAAGTGTAGTTTTCCACATTTTCCTTTCGGGCTTACTGTTAAATTTGAGCAGGGCCATCTTACACCTGTCACTGGAGGTGCCTTTCACTCTAATTAACTTTCAATTCAATCAGTTCAGTGTGTTCGACAAAAATGCACAACTGACCACTGCCATTGTATGCTCAAGAGTTACAATGCACAAAGTGCATCCTGTGGCAGTCACACAAATGCACTGACCGAAAGGGATTACAATTCGGAATAATTTCAATTCAATTTATAGCAAACTTTATACTAAACTTGGCATTTATAGTCGAGACACTCGACTATAATTGTACCTACATACTTGCTCTTTTGTTTAAAGTTTATGAGGATAGGTTTTGAAAAGAGTAATAGATTGTCAAGGTATCTATGAGGCAGTAAAACTAGGGCCCCATTTTTTTTGTAATACATACTATATTCAAGTGAAAATTGTATATTTTTGTGCGAGTGCAGGCACGCATCTCACGCATGCAGTCTACATAAAAGGCCAGTCAACGTCAGTGGGAGCTTTGTATGCAAAACATGTCCGACAGCAGCCAAGAGCCTTCTGCTCTGCGGGCGGAGTGTGTGTGCCTGCCCAATTGACTTTTGCTGTCGAGCAATTGTTTGGTTCAGGTAGCAGGAACACCAACCAAACAACAAACCAACCAACCATCCAGCCAGCCTGCCAACAGCAACATCATCATCACTAAAAGCAACAGGAGCAGGCAACAACTGCCCCGTGGCACCACAGGCATTGAAGTCAACGCTGCCGCAGCTCATTTGCATGCAACAGTTGAACAAAAACAGCTTAAATTCAATTTCTGTTTCGGTTTCACTGCACCGGCTGGCGCTTATTAGCAACCATTGTTCCTAAGGAGGGGCCACCGCCAGTAGCCAACAATCAACCCAATGAAGCGCAAATATGTCAACAACACACAGAAAAATGAATCTTTTCCAAGAACATTCAATCAATAAACAGTGGCAAACAAACAGCAACCAAAAGAAACATTTCCAGAAATTAATTGAAATATAACACTCTATAAAATGTTTCGGAATATGGCTGATAACATTTTTTGCCACTGTAGAAAGAATTTTTTGTTGAGCCCGCGAGATGGGAAACGTCACATAATGCCAGTTAAGTCGCTGACACCCACCTTTGCCACTCAGTCAGTCAGTTGGTCAGGTTGGTGAAACGTCACTTGGCCACTTCCCCATCGAGCAGCGCCCCCAAAGTCATGAGCCGTCGCTCGACCAGTTTTCAGTGCTTCAGTTTGCCGGTGCGCTCTCCCCGCAGCGGACGCGTTTCTATATATCGATACACAAACAATAGCCCCCCTATCGCTTCGTTCCGCCAGCGGACTGATAATGGCTTATAGTAATGAATCACCGGTCGGATTGTGATAA
The DNA here is from genome assembly GCA_021223825.1 of Drosophila ironensis. Lineage (NCBI taxonomy): Eukaryota > Metazoa > Arthropoda > Insecta > Diptera > Drosophilidae > Drosophila > Drosophila ironensis. The sequence goes on from JAJJHQ010012325.1 coordinate 236,153, forward strand.
GTTTCCAACCTGAACCCGCGACAAAAACAAACAAAATCCCAGCAAACAGTCAAAGAGTAAACATGGCCAAGTGATAAGCGGGGCCATATTAGTGTTAAAAATAAATGTAAAGGTGTGGAGATTTACAAATGCATAAAAATAAATAATAAAAGAATTCTGAAAATATAAACCGAGTGGCCTGTGAGACAAGTTAATCAAATAATTGATCAGGAACAGCCATTGAATAAATATAAAAATAAATCGATAAAGAAGAGCAGCTGATAAGAAAGCACTTAGTCAATAAACCAATCGCAGTTCTCTGAAATTAATACATATAGGAAACCACGCAGTTGCTGTGAACCAAGTGTATCAGAAAATCCTTAAATTAAATTCATAATCAATTACAAACAAGTCAAAACCATAAGCGCTTTATACAAAAAAAAAACCAGAAAAGTGTGAAATGTGAATAGTTTTAAGCGTGCTACAGAAAAATGCATTAATTAACCTGCAAAGCGCTGAAAAAGTTATTAATTTGCCATAAAATATGCAAATATCAAACAAAACCCCCACAGTAGATGACATTTTATGACTCATTGAGTTGATAAGGCCAGAGGCCCAAAAAAACCTATCAGATGCGATCAAAAGCCAAACAATATTTCCAATTTCAATGCCAGTGCGACCAAATGTTTGTTGATTTTAGGATTGGATTTTTTTTATGTTTTATTTATTATTTCCCCCGCACTACTATATGCTCCTGAAATTTGTTATTGCTGTTCACATGTTCACTGGTTGTCTGGTTGTTGTTTCATTTTAGTTTTTGGTTGTTTTGTTGTTTTTCAGCTACCTGACACTTGTCAAGTTGCGATAACATGCGAAATTTCTGGCAAGAGCGCTGCACCGAAAAAGGCAATACCAGCTTATGCATATTAAAAACTATAAAATAACGTTAGCACACTCGTGCGCAGATTGTTTTATTATACTTGTATATCGATTGTGTATTAATCTTCGAATCGGTCCGATCCGATCCGGGCAGAGCGAGTGGAAAAACACGTTTCCAGCATTATGACCAAATGGAACCAAACAACTACCCGAGTTGAGCAGCTCAACTCGGCGTTCAGCTCATTTCATTTCATTCATTTGCAAAAACTAAAAATCAACGAAGCTTCTTGGCTCTTGGCTTTGGTTTACTCTGTGTACTTTTAATTTGTGCCGTGCGGCTACTTTTGCTGTTGCTATTACTGAAACGTTGTTGCTGGATGTTTTTCCCATTTAAATGAGTTTTGTCTATGACGTCTGCGTATTGTTTACAAATATACGTTTCAATTTGCAGCCCCATATTCATGTACATTATACATTATCCACCCACCCAACGACACATGGCAGGCGATTTGTTGCTGCTGCTGTTTTTCTTCTCCCTACGGATACACGAATCGTATTCGATACGATTTGCCCCTTATTTTTGGTGTTCGGTGGTTGTACAAAAGCATTGCCACTCTTTTATTTTTTGGACGTGGAGGTTGCGGAAAGGGGACTCTCATGGCGCTTGCATAATCCTCGCTTGTCGAAGCTGTCAGCAATGCTGCTGCTGCAGCTGTTATTGGCATTCAAATGAATATGTAAGCGTCGCATCTCGCAGATTGTTTTCGCTAAAACGAAACAATAAACAATGGCGCTGGTCACGATTTGAGGTGGAAAAGCCAGCAGGCGGCAGCACGTTTTTGCAGAGGAAACGCAAAAGCCCAAAAAATCCAACATTCTATATTGTTTTTTGGCGGTTTTTGAAGATTTCAGAGTGTAAAAGTTTTCTTATTTCTTAGACTTTTGAATACCTATTGATTAATTCGATTTGAGAATTTTCTGAGCATGATTTCCAAAGAACTTGCAATGAATTCACTTTGTGAATGCCCCGAGCACGTGACTAGCAAATATTTTTTCAAGGACGTACATGAGCATTAATTTTTTGTCGGTCACCTTTTGATTTATTGCAATGGAGCGGAAGATAAACTGCAAATTAAACTTGATGTTTATGCAGCCGCAGACAAATTGCCAGGTTAAATGCGAGCCGCGTACGACAAGCATCGATTATGTCGAATTGTAACGTTAACAGCATCCGGTTTCCTGTCTTCCCTCCAAAAAGGAAGTTGGCCGCACACCCAAACGCAGAATCGACCTCAATGTAGCATACTTTGCGGCGCGTTGATTCGTGTATGGCTGCCGGCATACAGCATACATAATTGATGTTTACTCTGAAGTAACCATGGCAAACTACCACACACACAGCCCACACACAGCCCACACATGCCCACACACTCGCCCAGCAGAGGCGGCCACAGGATGTCATCCAAAAGGGTTTCGCAATTAGTTAAATTTCAATGTGCGAACAAATGAACAAAAGTTTCTGGAAAGCGAACCCAAAACTTTCACGGTGAATGCAAAATTCCAGAGGGGCCCAGGCTACGCCTCTGCCTTCACACGTAGGAAGACTGGGTCTACAACTTCCGCCACAACTTCCGCTCCGCTGTGAATGATTAGTTTTGGTCATGGAGCATAGTCGGCGTAGTCCTGGTGCTGGCCATGAAATCAAACTAAGTGCTCGGTCCGGAGTCCTTTATTTTTTCAACTGTTCCAGCTGGCTGGGCTTAACTATATTTATATACATATAGTATGTATGCGGAAAAGGTGGAACGGTACAGTGGGTAGGGAAGCAAGGGGCGTGTAGACATTCCCTCAAGGTTATAGTTTTGTCAACATCTCTGGAAAATTGTGGGGTGTGCGTATGGGTATTTGTTCTCTTTATTGATTCATCTAGACCGGCGTGTGTGCTTTTCTTTGATTATAATTTACATAATGGCAACAAGTGGAGTGGAAAGGGATATACAAACCAAAATTGCAATTAAACAAATGATTTGGAAGTAAAAATTTGTATCTAGATTGGGAACAGGTTGGGTTACCATAAGGTATTTAACTTTTATGTTAACTTGACTTTTCATATTTGAAATAAAACCTAATTTTAGGACTTTATGCTTTGTCTGGGCTATTGCTCAATTATTCTTCTCGATTCATTAATTTTGCGCTTTGAAGCAGCGGTTTCCTTTTCATTCGTGGTTCCTTTGTCAATTCAATTGTTTTGTCATTGCTACAACAACAGCAGCAGCAGCAGCGGCAGCGGCAGCGGTGGCAGCAGCATCAGAAACATTGCGCATACGCCCCGTTGACAAATTGTAATGACCAAGGCGTGTTGTCGCCGGGAGCTGTGAAGGCTGAAGGAGGAAGACTCCCTGGCGAGCGGGGGATGCAAGGGAGACATCTTGGCCAAAAGAAACCACTTGCATTCACTGGCTGCTGGCTGCGAAAATAGAATTGGCAATGGCTTTGGTGGGTCCCGTCGGCCGTCGTTCGTCCGGTCGTCCGTCTCAGGCCATGTGGCTGCGTGTGGACAACATGTCGCGCCACCTTAAAACGCTGCACAGAGCAAAGATTGGGGCAGGCATCACAAACAAAATGCTGGTGTTGAAACCACAAACGTTTATGTGCCGTGAGGTATGATTTTTATGGGGTTTTACTTTAAATTGATTTAGAAATTTGTGAGGGTTCCAAAATGATATTTAATTCATTTATGGATATGCAAGGCACATAAAAATGATCTGCATAAGGTCCCAGGAAAATTATGAGGTTCTGTATTTGAGGAAAATATCATTGTTACGATAGAAACATGTCTATCTGCTCCCCTGCTAATAGCTTTATTAAATTTGTGTACTAACGTTGCCAGTTTTGTAGAACAACCTTGTTTTCTTGCCCTGCACTATGCTCGAAAAGCATGCTTTGCTGCTGCTGCCGCTGCCGCATCTGCTGCCAAGTGGTTGGTGGCGTCGCGTGGTTGAGTGTTGCCCGTTCGCTTGGCTGGTATGTTTGCTTTGTTGTTTGTTTGTTTGCCCACCCGCCCGATGCCTCCGCTTGGCTTTTCATTCCTTTTTTTTTGCGATTTGGTCTGGTTCTGGTCGTGGCTTTGGCTCTGGCGCTCGCCTTAATGACCAATAAATGTCGCTGATGCAGATGCAAACTTAAATGCAGCGCTCGACATAGTTATCTATTTATTTGCATAGCAATTTTAAATTTAGTTTAGATAAACAAACAAGACGCCAGATACTCGAGAGTGTCACAGTTTTCAACACGCCCACGCATAGTTTTTGGTGAAAATTCGGATTTGGATTGGGATTTGTATTTGGAAACGAGAAAAACACGCAGCTGGTGTGCCGTTGCCTAATTGCGAGACAATTTGCTATAAGTTCACTAAAAATACCCGGCAGCAGTGTCCGGCAATAACAACAATGTAGGCAAACCTTTTTAAGCTGAACAAAAATAACAATCAAAGGAAAAGGAAACAGATTCAGCAGCAGCAGCAGCAACAGCAGCAGCAGCAGAAAGTGTGCCAAAAATAGTCGAGCATTTGACAAGTGCATGTCAGTCATGTGTGTTGGCAGGAAAAGGTTTTCATTCGGTTTTTTGGCCATTATCTATGGGAGACTCAGGACTTGTTTATTTATACTTTATACAGCGGATCGAAGCTAAAAATATTGCATAATCTGAGGCGTGTCTGGGAATGTCGCTTTTGCATGATGCAATGCCGTCGGGTGCCAAGATTTTCGTCGCAATTCGCATTACTGTCGCCACCAGTTACGAGTAAATGCTGTAAAATGCAGCAGCGCTCAGTGATTCGGCAAATTGCAATTATAAATTTATAAGCATCCTATGTATATCTCTGGCTATATCTATTTTCCGCCAAGCAGTTGCTGGCAATTCTCTAGCCAAAAAGTGCCACAAAATCTCTGGCGAGCGGACTCAAATGCGTGGCATCAACAGCCAAGCACAAAACTAAGAAATACAAAGAATTTGAAAAATAAATACCAAGTACGCGCTTTGCTATGTTTTCTATTCCCCGGCGTGGTTTCGCCTTTGAGGGGGTGGCAGAGCGTCAACAAACTAGGTTACTTGGCAGTGTTTAGCATAAATAACTAGCACACCAGAGGCCACAAAATCAGCAACTGCGTCATTGCTTTGCCCACAAAAGGATGAACATTGAAATGAATGAGTGTGAAGGGGGAAATAGAAAATCCCCTGAAAGTTGCGTTGCCTAAAAACCTTTTATAAACTCATATTTAATAAGAACTATTCCCTTGTTTTTTCCAGAGTCTACGCACAGCGTGGACGGCGGACCTGCATCGTGGCGTCTAACGCTCGATCAGGATCTAATTGACACGCTCAAGGGCAACTTTCCCAGCTGGTTCCAGCCGGCCAGCAAGCAAACGAACCCAAATCAACAGCTGGCCCAGCAGAAGCACCACCAGCAACTGGTGGCCATACCCAGCGGTGTCATACCCATAACCATTGACACCAAAATCACCAACAGCCACGCCACAAGCAACGCAAATACACTCCAGCAACAGCAACAACAGCCGCAGACGGTCATTTTGGGGCACAGCTCGTCGTCGGCCTCGCCAGCGTCCTCGGTTAGTTCCAATTCCTCAAAGAAGTCCAACAGCAGCAGCCTGAGCAGCTGCAGCAACAGCAGCAATTGCAGTAGCAGCAGCAGCAGTAGCAGCAGTTCCAGTTCCAGCGGCAGCAGCTCAAAGGGAGCCAGTGCAGCGACGGCGAGCCGTTTCCTCAACAAATCCACCTCAACGTCGCCCACGAAGAGCCTTTCGCGGACGCTAAAGGCCACCCAGAAGCCGAACAGCGGCCACAAGGTCGGCCAACTGGTCAAGTCCGCCTCGCTGCACAGCCTCAGCAGCGGGAGCAGCGGTAGTAGCAGCAGCGCCAGCGGCAGCGGTTGCGGTAGCAGCGGTGGCAGTAGTGGCAACGGCAGCTCCTCGCTGCTGGCCACCATCTCCACCTCGCCGCTGACCACCGTCGAACTAATCTCGAGCGCCGCCTGCGGCGGTCTCCTGGCCACCAGGCTCAGTGGCAAGACCTTGGAGCACACCTTTCAGGATATAATACTGCTGCACGAGGCCTACGACGACATGTCGGAGGGTGAGTTTTAAGCTCTTATTTAGTGAAATATCATTTATAAAATTCACAATATTCGGTTTATAACCAAGCCTTAAAAATATTCACTTCAATTAGTCTGCCATCATTTTTTAGAGAGCTATTAGTTTTAGCTGGGACCACAGTGCGTATACGTAACGGAATGAGTTTTAATATTATGTATCCGCCTCCTAGGCATCACAGATTTGTTATTTATTAAAATATCAAGCTTTAAATAGAAAATATATCTCATTAAATATTAAAACCTGTCTCAAGTCACAGCTCTATTATTTATTAAATATTAACGCTTTAAACTAAAAAAAGTCTACATTAAATATTAAAATTAGAATCTATCTGAAGTAATAGTCACTTTGTAGAGAACTAACAGTAACCTTTTGTACCATTGGGCGTATACGTAATGTTTTTGATAACTTGCATATTACGTATCCGCCTCCTAGGCATTACAGATGAGCATGTAAACTCTCTGTGTAATTTTTTAAGCCATTAACAGTGGCTTTATAATATAATAATTTGTGATTCCCGTTTTCCAGGTGAGCAGCGTTTGCATGCCACGTTTCTGGGCAGCAGCGATGATGGAAACAACTCGGACTGCTACGATGCCAGGCAGTCGCCGCCAAAGGCCATCGTGGACTCCAGTCCGCTGCAGCCGGCCATGGACAAGAACAAAGAATGTGAGTGTTTACTAAAATCTAAAAAAAAAACAGGTTTTTAAATATTCATGGGTCATAACATACCTTCAAATACTTGCCATAAAAAAATTAAAAATGATGGCCTCGTTTTTAGCATTAAACAAATGAGTTTATGATTTTTTAAAGTCTTGGCTGTACTTTCGACCCCTAACATTTCTTTCTTGGTCTAAAATTTCGTTATCTGGCCCTTAAAAATTGATAGCCCTATCAAAGGTTTAGAATGTTATCAAATGATGTTACAGTTTTTGAAAAGTTCTGTCCATCCAAAGGCTAACAGCTCTCCATGTAGCCGCTCTTGTTTACTCAATGTTGCCCGCCCACGTAGGCCATCTTTTCGCGGCTGTTTGGCATTTGTCATATAGCGTCTTGAATGGCTCTCCGCCTATGCTTAGTCATAGCCGCCGAAATGTCATCAGCATCATCATCATTTCGCCCATCGTTGTAATTATTAAAATCATAATCGTCAGCGAAAGATTCTCGGGCCATTATTGACGTTCAACTCGGGGCGGTGGGGCGATGGTGTTTACAAGGCGCACACAGCCCCTGCTACTACTACTATTATTATTATTTCGTTTAATGAAGCTGTCACGGCGCAACAGGCACTTAAGGCGTACACTTGAGGTGGACCACGCCCAGCGGTCAAAAACTCATTCATAGTCCGAAAAATGTTCGTTCGTTCATTCGTCGTTCGTTCTCTATTTTGTCAACAGTTTTTCCCCCGCTGATTTCTGTTCTGGTCTATTTTATTTTTTGTTGTTTTGGGCCGCTGTTGGCTGGCCTACATATTTGCTTGGCATTTTGAGTGAAGAGAAATATTCTTATTAATTTTGAATGGCCAAAGATGACAGGCCAGGGCGTATATATAGCTGCATACTCGCTAATAGTTTTGACAGCTTCTGTCGCCTGCACTTGCGTGGCATTTTAGGTGGAACCGGAAATGCGCAGCCCCAGAGCACACGAGAGAATCAAATCTATATAGTATATATACTAAGTGTGTGCATAGAAATTGTTGATAAAGTTCACACGCCCTGACCCTGACAAAAGGCGCTAACTAAATGTTTATGAAAGACCCGGCAAGGTTTCAGCTTTCCGCGTATTTATTTGCAAACATATGCATCTCGCCAAAACTGCCGAAAAAACAAAATGTATGGTGCAAATTTCCGGCAGGCGCCGACCAAGTTATCTAACAAATAAACTGCATATTAGCAGCAACCACCAGTACTAGCAGCAGCAGATCTCTAATTTTAAGGCCGGCCAGAGCCCACTGGTCAGTTCGGGTGTGTAAACATTTTGCAAAAAGCCAGAGAAAAGAAGCCAACAAAAATTTATTATAAACACATGGCTGCTGCGCTGCTAACTGGCAGTCAATGATGGCGGCGCTGCAAAAATGTTTTGACAAATAAACACGCTGCACGCGACTCAAAGATTCCCAGAGCCGAAATAAACGGAAATGAATGCAGGGAGCTATATAGTAGATGCAAAGCCATGGGAAATGCCATAATCTACATTGGTTTTGGGGCAAACAAAAAAGGAATCCGATAACAATTTTATGTTTGAGATATTATTTCATGTTTTGATGGCTTTAAAATGAATTTTCTAGTGAAATGGCTAGGAGTTTTTAAATAATATATTCAGTTTTAACCAAACCTTATTAAATTGCTTCTAAATGAAGTTGGGATGGTAAAATTCGAGTACCTCACTTGCTATAAAGGTTTTACAATCATTGTTAATTTAAATCACATATTCAATTTCCAGAATTCGAATGTTTTAGGTCAAAATTGTAGTAAAATTAAAAAATCGATCTATTCGGAGAGTATAATTCCATTATGTTTTGTTATACAGGTTGTACCATCATAGATAATTTAAATCACATATTAAATTTCTAGGTATTGTATGTATCAGAAAGTTCAGATGATTTTAGTGGAAATTGTAGTAAAATTAATAAATAAGTTAAAAATCCAACCAGTTCTTCGCCGATGCCACTTTTCTGCCCGCATTCCGAAGTGCTTCGCCCACTGTGTTGGTATATCTGTATCTGTTGGCTGGCATTTCATTCATTTGCCTGCCTGGCTCCGTCTCCGTCTCCGATGATGGCGTCTTCGTTTAGTCTAAGCAGCGCTGATCACGTAATCGATTTTATAATACAAAAACACTGGGGCACCGGCAGCGGCAGCGGCACCGGCACCCACAGCCCCACATTTGTACTATATACATCTTTCCCAGCGCTTTTCTCTCATTTGCCAGGCAATTGTTTACCTGACCTTCGGGTTTTGGGCTTCGGGCCGGGAATGGCGGCGTCTTCTGGCGCAGAAGGGCGGGCTATGCCGGCAGCGACGGCTAGAGCCAAAGTAACCGCATCGCCAGAAACGAAACAACAAAAAACACAACACAATACGAGTACAACAAGAAATTCTATGGGAAAAAATTCGTGGGCCATGTCTACACACGTTTATTGCTTTTCGCATAAAAACTTTTATGTGTTTAATTTGGAATTTATGTTATTGTTTTTATCAATCGCGCTTCGGTTAGGTGGGCGCGGTGTGTGTATCGAAGATTTGAGATAAGATTTCGGGAAGCGAAGAGGAAATTTCGCGCATAATTAATTCACGGAGACAAACACTGACGCGGAGGTGGTGTCGTCACCAAGGCACGTAGCAGATTTTCCAGCCGGTGGTGGTGGTGGTAGGCATTACATGGCAAAATATTTTCGCTGGCCCGCGGTAAACAAAAACAAGACGCCTCTTATCCGTCTCCTGGACCAGGCAAACATGAATTTGTTTTTGCTCATTTTTTTGTACATACATTTTTGTGTGGCACACTTCAATCGTAAAATTGGGCTGCCAACAGCTGCGCCACCGCCGCCGTCTGAGACAATTACGCGCCTTGGCAGCTCTCTTGGCTTTTTATGATGATTTCCGACAAAGAGCCCAAATTACTTTAATAACGTCATCGTCACTTTGATGTCGACTTTGTTGTGGCGTCAAGTGTTTGCTTGGGCAAGCAAATTGAAAAGGCAAAAGGTGCCGCTGCACTAACCCACTTACTTAGATTGCACACATAATGTACTCAGCTAAACCGCAAAAGTCTGAAAGTGAGTGTGGTCAGTGCATTTTTTAGAGCACTGACAAAATTCTGGTATCCAAATCGATGATATTACGGAAATTGGCATTGCAGTATCCTTGAAAAGGAAGCGAATACGACCCTATAAAGTACGTATCAACAGCCGAGTTGCCAAGTATAGCAATGTCCGTCTGTCCGTCTGTATGTATGAACACGTCGTTCTCCGAGATGGTAAGAGTTAAAGATGTAACTCCTTATAACTTTAGAATGGTTTCTACTTGTTTTTAATAAATTTAAATCCCGATTTTATTATTTCTGTGTATTGTGCATCTCTTTTTGGATTTCCGGTCTTTAAACCAACCAACTGGCCTCGAAGTAAAAGCCACACAGCACCCACAGTGCACTGCCCCTCGGCCGGAAAAGCCCGCCCCCTTGTTTGGTTTTTCCAGCATACCGCCCTCCCCCCGCCCCGTCCACTGTTGTAGAGATTCTTGTGTTGGATCGCCGACGGCGCATAAGATTTTGTGTTTTCATTTCATTTGCGGCTTTGGCTTTTATTTACCTCGAGCTTCAGCTGGGATGCTCCGGATGCTACGGACTCTCCTGTCTATGCCCTAATGCGCATTATTTCGTTTTAATTACATGGCTCGGTGGCCATTTTGTGAATCAATTTCGGCAGCGTCCTCGCTTGCGGAATGCTAATTGAAGGTAATGATATTAGGACAGCAGCAGGTCGTATGCCTAATATGCCGAAAACATTTACTGGACTAAAATTACATTAGACAATGCTGCACGACGCATTTAATTGTCCATTTCGGGATTTAACGATGAAAGGATAATGTTCCATTAATTGATTTTTTTATTTCACTTGGCGGTAATAATAAGAAACGTTGTCTTACGCAAGTACATTGTCTTTTGCCTGTTACGACTCGTAACTTACGAGCATTGCTCGTTTTTCAAACTCAATTCGATTGCCTGGCTTAGGAGAGTTTCTTACTTGCATATGTATCTGTTGCTTTCTTATACCTTATACCTCAAGGTAAAAATGGTATATAAAGTTTGTGAAAATGTATGTGACAGGGAGGAGACATTTATATACATATACTTCTTCAGCATAGCCGCGTCGATCTAGCCATGTCCGTCTGTATGTATGCACACGTTGTTCCCCGAGATTATAGGAGCTAGGGACATATTTCTTGTTGTTTTAGATGCGTTTAGTATATATGCAGAATATGTTTATATTAAATTTTAGACACGTCCCCTCCCGTCTATAAAATTTTCAAAGAACTATATTTTCTCCTGCATAGAGCAAAAGATAAAAATCTTTCTGCGAACAGTTTAAAATTTAAATATCTATTCATGTGGCAAGTTTATTAAAGATAGGTCCGTAAATAATGAAGATGCGCCCTTTGTCAGTTTCAATGACTGTTGAATGCCTGGTGAAAATAGGTATATGGTATCTCGTTGTCGATAAATCTGGACTCCAGAGTTTCTACTTGTTTTTTGGTCGCTTCCATTGACTGGCTGCCAAGTTAATTGACATCAATCTGTTATTTAGCCGACAAGCCGAGCGCCGCGCACAGTGGCAATCTAATCAGATTATTACGCATACGCCCCATGGGGCCACACCTTCGTCCTGTTGTCCCCGAAGCTTCGTCCTCTCCAGCAGCACAGCTTAAATATTTAATTTTTCTGGCTCGAGCTTGAAACTTTGGGACAATGGGGAGGTGAATGGAAAATATATGTGTGTTTTCACACCATAATAGCCCGCACATAAAGATATTAAAAAGTTTTCCTTTTTTCGCGTGCTGCTGCTGCGGCTGCTGTTGCTGTTGCCGCCTTGTTTTTCCATTTGCAGCTGCCTTTTGTGTTGGTCTCAGACATTTATTGCCCCGGCGTTGTCAAAAACGGATGGAAAACCGGCCAAATAGCAGTGGCAAACTTTGCGGCCCACAAATTATTCTCCCCAGCTGTTTGGAGCACTTTTTTTTATGGGTTTTCTATGTTTGATCTACAAGCCCGCACTCGTATTGTTTCAGAATTTATGATTGCTTGTGGGCCCCGTAATTTGTGGCTTTTGATTTGGGCTAACAACTCGAGGATTTGACTAACATTTTTCACACATTCTTCCCCAAACTCTTTGCAGCGCTGAAGGTGAAGCTGATGGTGCGACGGCCGCATGCACAACTCGTCCAGCAGGGCATCATACCATGTAAGTAAATGTTTCCGTAGAAAATCCGAAAATCGGTTGCCCCCAAGGTCTCACATTTAGCCGCTTAGTCAGTTAGGATCGATAAAATACACATTAACCTCACTTAGTTGGTTCAAAGCATCTGCTTTTGGGTCCAATTCATCGGCCAATTGTGGCGCCGATGGCTGCCCGAAAAGGATATGCAAATACTGCCGAACATTTCATTTGAATGGCTTTCAAATTTATGCGCACCAAAAGAATGAAAACGCCAACGAAAGAAGCTAAGGATGAAGAAAAATAACAAAAATCCAAAGAGAAAAAAAAAATGGAAAACCTGAAAAGACGAAAAAGAATCCTAGAAAATACGCAAATTTACAAACTAATTCAAAGCCCTCAACGCAGCCGAAAGTGAATTTGAATTTAAATGATAAATTTTGCTGGCAAAATGCGAATGCGAGCAAAAGCAAAGTAAGCTTTACGGCATTGAATCATCATACATTTTGTGTGTATCCCGCAAGTTTGGTTAGGCAATTTTTTTCTTCCAGAGGGCTGGGAAATGCATTAAATTTATTAGACAAGTCCTTTGGCATCCTTCGTTATGCGGCTTGTTTGCTAATGCCTATGATTAAATAGTAAATATTTTCAGGGTTTAAGGGCTCTGCATATTCTATAATTTTGAAGAAAATTTAAGCAATCAACTCTCTTAAATCACATTCCCTAAGTTATTGGAATAATATGTATACATTTTTCATTTTTGCTGCATAGCTAGCAAACATGTTTGCTGCATGGATAAAAGTTTTCTAACCTTGCTTGGGGTTTCAAGAGGTTTTTATAGGCTTAAACATAACACAAAGGAACTAAAAGTTATTTGAAACTCTAACTAATTCCCTTTAAATTTGGAACCCTTTCAGCTCTGAAAACGTCGCCCGCCATCCACGAGCAATGCAAGCAGCTGGAGCGCGCCAAGACCAGCGACCTGCTGAAGGCCAAAATCCAGCAGCGGCCGAACCGCGAGGACCTAGAGCGCCTGCATATCCTCGAGGAGGACGAGTGCCACATCGACCCGAGTCTGGCGGAGAAGCAGCGCATGCTGAAGAAGGCGCGCCTCGCCGACCAGCTCAACTCGCAGATCCAGCACCGGCCCGGCCCGCTGGAGCTGATCAAGAAGAACATCCTGCACACGGAGAAGCCGATCGAGAAGATCGTGAAGGAGGGCCTGGTGTCCTTCAAGGCCACCAGCGAGGGGCTGCTCACCCGCCCGCAGCATCCGCACAGCTATGTGACCTTCGACGAGGACTCGCTGGGCAGCTCGGAGAGCGACACGCGTCAGACACCACCTCGCATGGAGGATGTGGCTATGGTGACCACGCCAACGACACCCACGCCGGCAGGCACTCCTGCCACGGATGTCCTGCAGGCGGCGGCGGCCTCTGCGGGCATAGTGACCATGGCTTTGACCATGCCAACGTCTGGTGGCCAACTGGTGGTCAACTCGCCGCAGATCCTTCCCCCGCAGTTGCCGCAGCCCCCCAAGATGATTGTGGCGCCAGTGCCGCCTCCTCCACCGCCGCCGCCACCGATGCCGGCGAATGCCAGCATAAAGGTGAAGCAGGAGACGGCCAATCTGTTTGAGGAGCTGTGCCAGAGCGTCACCGGATCGACGACAGTGGCCCACAGTCCCGGTGGCCAGCAATTCCTGCCCATGCTGGCCTCTCCCTGCTCCCTGGCCTCCAGTACTTCCACCCTGAGTCCGCTGTCCTCCATCGCTTCGCCGCCACCGCCGCCGATGACGCCTTCCTCGATGAACCACCGCCTGCACCTGCAGCCCGTCTCCATCAAGTCGGATGCCCCGGGCAAGGACAAGAACCGCAAGAAGTCCAAGTCGAAGCCAGTGTCCAAGGCGCGCACCATTAAATTCCACGAGTACAAGGGACCGCCTAGTGCCGCCGGCCAGAAGCAGGATGAAACGCAGCCAGAGGAGACCTCCTACCAGTTGATGCTCAAGCAGCAGAACTCGCTGCTGAAGTTTCTGGAGAACCTTAACAAGAACCAGTCCATTCTGCCGAGTTCCGCGAACGGTGTAACTGCTGCGGGTTCAGTGGCGCCATCGCCCCAGCCTCCGAGCAGTAACAACAGCATCACGGTGACCACCAAGACGGTGCCGGCCTTGGCCTCGCAATCGGCCCCAATTCCGGCTGCCTTGAGTCTGCCGAACACGATTTCCATAACGAGCAGTGCCGGGGGAGCTCCGTTGAACTTCGGGGATGCGACCATGCAGCTGACGCCCACGCCGACGGTGACGCCGGCCCCAACGCCTCCGACGCTGTCGCTGATTGCCACCGCCCCGCAGCCGCAGTCGCAGCCTCCGATGCTGCAGCAAGTACAACCGGTTGTTGTGCAGCATCCACCGCCACTGCCCTCGCCGGCACTGTCCGTGAGCTCTTCGATACCGCCCAGTCCGGCGACCAGTTATGCGGAATCTACCACCAGTTCCATCACCGACATGACGCGCCTGGAGAAGATGAAGGTTTCGGACCTGAAGCAGCATCTGAAGCGGAGGAATCTGCCAGTATCAGGGCCGAAGCCTCACCTGATCGAGCGACTGAAACCGTATCTGCCGCTGGAGCCCTTGGAGAGTCCCAGTGCAGCGCCAGTGGTACCGGCAAATGCCAACAGCAACACCACGGAGGTGATCACCATTAGCGATGCCATGGACACGAGCAACTGCGGCTTGGTGGAGCAGTCTACGCAGCCGGTGACCATGCTGGTGACGGACCACCAGATGGAGCACGAGCAGATGGATGTGGTGCAGCACCAGCATCAGATGGATACCACGCATCCGATGACGCTGCAGACGATACTGCCGCCTCAGCCGCAAACGGCGACGATAATCCTCACGAACGAGGAATTGCTGAGGGAGCAGCAGCGCAAGATCGACGAGTTGCAGCGGCAGTTGCAGCGTTCACAGCTGGAGTTGCTGCAGATACGCCAGCGGCAGCAGCAGCAGCAACAGCAACAGCAACAAACTGTGACCGCCCAGGTGGTGAATGCGTTGCCCTCGCAGCAGATCACTCTGATAACCACCACCACGTCTTCCAATGGGCCGCAGCAAACGCTGACAGTGGTGCCGCAGCAGCAGGTGGAACAGAAGCATCATACCAGCATTCCCGCCAAGGTCACGGTGAAGGCCAGCAAGGTTAATGGAGTGCAACAGCAGCAGCAACAGGCGATCAAGAAGGTCGCGAACAGCAGCAGTACCGGCAACAGCAACATTTCATCCAATCCCCCGCCAATCAATCAGAAAATGGTGGTCAAGCAGCAGCTGGAGGCCAAGATCCAAAAGCAAAAGGCAGCGGCAGCAGCCGCCGCTCAACAACAACAGCAGCAGGCTCTGCAGCAACAGCAACAGCAGCAACAGCAACAGCAGCAGCAGCAACAGCAACAGGTGCGACTGCTCACGCAAAAGACACAAACTGTACTCATTCCATTCAACAACAATAACAATCATATAAACAATGCTCCTGCCAAGACAACATCGACATCAACAGCAGCCAAGAAATCCGCCACCATATTGCAGTCAGCCAAAGCAGCAACAACGGCCACACCTGCAACAGCCACACCGACCACACACAACAATCTGGGGCTGTTGTGGAACGAGGGCAACCAGACCATTTTCCTGGTCGGACTCAACGATCAGCACATGACGGCCCACACCTTGGGCAACATCAGTCTGACGGCCACAACGGCTACGGCAGCAGCCACTCCTGCAACACCTGTTGCCACCGCAGCACGGGCAACTGCAACCGGAGCGGCTGGACCCAAGAAGCTGCTCAATGGCCACCAACGCACAAACTCCCTGCCCAGCATTGTCTTCCCTATCGAGGCCAAAACGATAATCGCGCAACAGCAGCAGCAGCAGCATCAGCAGCCACAGCAGCTACAATTCCAGCCTGCCCAGCAGCAACTCATCCAGCTGGACATCAAGCCGGCCACAGCAGCGCCACCGCCTCAATATGAGGAGGCCACCAAGCAGTTGGCGGCCAGCAAGGCAGCCGCTCTCAATGGTCTCATGCCGCTGGTCAAGATCAAGGAGGAGCCGGTCCTGTCGCCCGCTCCGGCTCCAGTTCCAGTTCCGGTTCCTGCAACGACAACAACGAAGCGGAAGGTGGCCGGCATCAAGTCCGAACAGGTCAGCGATGTCCTGGACATACTGATCAAGCAGGGCGAGCTGCCGGAGAGTGCGGCTCTGGAGCCGATCACACCGCTCACCCCGCTGCCTGAGTTGGCCATGTTCAATGGTGGCACCACACCGGGAGGCGCCAGCATAGTGCCCAAGCTGGAGGCAACTTCCAACACCCCCGCCACCAACCAACAGCCGCCGAGTCTGGAGTCCATGGCCATGGACACGAACGATTACCACCAGCACAGCAATCCGGGCCAGCAGAGCTATATCGAGAACATTGATATGGCCTCGCCACTGCAGCCCGACACGGGGACCATCGACGCGGAGAGTGTGGCCAAGACGCTGGACATATTCCTGGAGCAACATCATCATGGTACACCGCCCCCGAGCACGCCGCCCAAGAGCTGTAACAGCGGAAGCGATAAGCCAGCGAGTCCGGACGACGCCAAATTGAATCACTTCGATGAGTACGAGCTGCTGGAGCTGATGTCGCAGCAACTGATGGACATGGGCGATGACTCGGCCGCGGCCGGAAATAGCTACTGCCCGACGGACTCAAAGAGTTGCTCCAGCAATGGCAACAACAACAATCTGCGACGCGATCTCAATCCCAGCCTGCAGCCGTCCATCAATGAGCTGCTGGACGCCAGCAGTCCGGAGAGTGTGCTGCTCAACAACAATCCGGTTGGCCATCCGGCGGATGTGGACTTTGATGCCGATAGCTTTGTGGCTCAATTGAGTCAGCATGTGACGGGTGGCACTGGGAACGGCAACATTTCCGATATCAACGGCACCGGAGACTCCACCTCTGCATCGTCCAGCGTCGCAGCAGCCGCTGCTGCTGGCTGCGTGGTGAACGGTCACTTCAATAGCCACAGTACGCCGATGGACTGTGATGATTTCGAGAGCACCCTCAATTCGTTTATGCAGGCGGTGACGCAACCGCAGGCGGGACAACACGGCGAATACGTGACCACAACGAGCATGGCGCACAGCGGATCGGGGGGCATGGACAGCGGGTGCAATGGGACAGGAGCAGGCGGTGGTCCCGTGGATGCATTCAATGCCAGCGGCGATATATTCGATCTGTTCTGCATGGATGACTACAAGATGAACTGGGCGGCGGGCGATTTTACAGTCTAAAACACGTTAGAAGGCAGAGCATGTAGATTTCCCTTAAAAAAAAAACAATATATATGATTTTGTTTCGTTTAAAACAAAAGCAAAAAAAAAGAGTAAAACAATGAATACACAATCCAGCGTGGTGCTCACTTTTCTCAAAATATTCCTGAACACGAACACAAAACACATACAAATCCTACTTATTTTCTAAATGCATTTAAAACATTTGAACGTCAGTTGAAATTTCGAAACTTTACTATTTCCATGAAAACAAAAACGCGAGAAAGCAAACCAAAATGCCAAAATTGCCGGGAGTAACACTCCAAACAAACAAAAACCATACTTTTGCAACCCTTTCCTATTTAAGCAAGAAAAACAACAAATAAAAAACAGCCAAACATTTAGAAAAGCATAACAAGTAAAACGTAACTCATAAACTATCACTAAAACGTAAGCCTAAAAACTAAACAAAATAAAACAAAAGAAAAGAAAAGAAGAAAAAAAGCGACAAAGAAAGCGACAAATGTTGTAAGGATCGATAATGCTAAAGAGAGAAAAGCAAAAAACAAAAGTACATGTTTCTAATGAAGGTCATTCCAATTTGAGAATAATGCGAGTGAAATCTAACGAACTAAACTGAAGCGAGAAAGTGAGTGAATGAGATTATATCCAGAACTGGAGAGGCCGGTCAAAAGTCCCTAGGGAAATGAATCTATTTTTTAGGAGAGGAATCGCGAGAAACCACCGGCGTTGGCCAAGCAAAAAAAAAACCAGCAAAAAAACCCTAAAAAACATACAATCGTAAACAAAAATATATTCATGTCGCCGTACAAGTGACATAAGTGAAAGCACATTCAGTAATTTTGTTTTAAGTTCTATTTAAAATGAAATTAATTAAATTATTTAAAGTGTACGCAGAGCTTGATTTTAATTTTAAAGCAAAATTAAATGAGATATTGTATAATTCGCACGCGAAATTAAGAAGTATTTCCTGCAAGGAAAGAAAAAGCCTTTAAAGTAGTCGAAGCAAAAAGCATATAGGAAACTCAGATCAATTTCATTTGAAATGCCTTTTAAGCCAATTAGCGAAAATATATTATATTCGTTTTACTTTCTCTTTTCTGTTTGCACTCAACTCTTAGGCACAGCGAATTCCGTTACTTAAATTAATTCTAATGCAAATCTATTAAATACAATTATTTTAAAACCTACAAGTGTATATTATACATATACAACAAAATATATATAAAGTAAATATATATATATTCGTAACGTAACTTAATCCTGCGGCGCGTACTTAACGCACACATTTCTAATCGTGTTTCAAAAGCAATTCGGAATTGTAAACGTTTCACTTTTGTATGCATACTTTAATTCGATTAAGTGTATTTTGTAAACTGAGAGAGCATGCCAAGCATTCGGACATATTTTTGAGTGTCAGGCTCAACTAAAACAAAATTTATACCCTAGCGATGTGTGTATGTTTTGGAGTGACTAAATATTAAGCAATTTACACATTTCAGATGGACTAGGCAAAACCGACACAATTCAAAATTGCAAACAGAAACAGAAACCACAAAGCCCAATACACCAACATATGAATATATTTTTATATAAGCGAATTAAATAAGTATACTCGTACACTTAGCTCTAGTCTAAAAAGGCATACCCACATCAACGTACATACATTTTACACATAATCACTTGACACTCGTTTACATTTGCAATAATCCACTTCGGACACTGATTTCAAACTATCTGCATACATTTGCATACTTGAATTGTAAGCTTAAAGTATAATTATTCATTGACACGCTTTAAACATAACAAAAACCATAAAAAAACGAGAAAAAAAAACAAAAAATATGAAAACGTTTCCATTATAACAATTCATAAATTAATTTAATGAATACGTTTATTGTTAGAATCAAACTTAATTACCATAACTATACTTATTGTTTGATTAATTCTAAATTTAATTACATGAATATCTCTAATTTAATGTTGGCTTGAACAATTTTTGTGCGTTGCGTTTAAAAGAGAATTTCATTTAAATACAAAATACAGAATAAATTCAATCACATCGTCAAAAAAATCAACAACTATGTGTAATTTCTATGGCAAACCCAGAGTAAATGGATAAAAGTCTAAATATATATAACAAGTGATATACCGATATACTTAATTATATATATATATATACATTATAACTATGTGCAAGAATTTATTGCGTAAATAAAAGAATATTATTCATTTTCGAAAGAGTGAGTGTGGAGTTGTGGGTCCCGAAGTGCTTTGGATTTAATTCACCCATCAAACTGATTAGCTGGCCGGCGCGGTGGCCGAGAAACAAAGTCAAAACAAATGATTTGCTTTGCGCTTTATCGAGTTTTAAACTCTGCGAAGCATAATAAATACGCATTTAAGCGCATTACGGCCCCAAACGCAAGATAAATTCGGCATTAGAATTAAAATCAATGACAGTATAATACGCAATCATAATGATTTTATGGCAGCCACAGCCAACGCCGCAACAGCAGCCGAATCGCCAACAAAACAAGGCTTATCATTAGCAAAAGCGGCCATTGCTCGATTGGCCCAAGCGGACGGGGTAGGATGTCCTAGGTGGCGTATCCTGCTGCTGTATTCCAGCCAGGAAAGTCGAGTCGAGTTGAGTTGTTTATTTTTAGACACGAAACGAAATCAGCAAACAATATGACGCAAAATTGCAGCCACAGTAGCCATGGCAACAATTGTCGGATTTTCCATAGTTGGACGTCTGCCAAGCATTAAGGCTTATGGTTTTCAGCACACGAAAGGACCTGCTGCGCTGCTCCCCCCGGCGGTGTCTTCACCGAGTATCCTTTGTGTATTGACTTGTCTTCGTTGCAGATGGATCCTTGTGCTGGCCTTAACCCGTTGCGGGTCATTATGGTCTTTTCAAAATTTCACATAATATTGCAATTTGTCTGCACGACACTAGATTTGGTGCTTAAATGTGACTTGATGAGGAGGACAAAACAAGACAAATTGCGAGGAGAATATCACTCATACGCAGGGTTGGCTTTGAGCTTATAATTTTAATTGCGTTTTAATCTGATAAAACTGTTCAAAAAAGGGTTGAATCTATGCATTGTAGTCCGTGTTCTTTTGTTTTCCAAAAGAAATTCCCTTCTCTAATGTTCATTGTATAAATGTAATGCCTATATTTACAAATCAATGAATATTTTCCCAATTAAGCCATGCCAATGGGCTTTAATAATTTGACTGCTGCCATGGCAATTTAGGTATCCCATTATGCGTTGTTTTTCAACGATTTTTGTGGCGGAAAAACAACAACTCCAGTGCAATATGTGCCAGCAACAGTTGCCGCCAATCCGCATGGCTTACTCCCCCGTCCCGGGGTCCTGCAGCCACCTATTGCGAACTAAATTTATACAGCGCTGGCTGTAATTTGCGTTATTAAAATGGCGTCAGTTGCTTACCAAAGCGAAAAGTTTCGCCGCTCCCACCACGCCCACTCCCACGCCCACAGTCGCCCTGCCATCGTCCGCCTCCCACGGAGGTCCTTGTCACTCGAGTCCTGCGCTGCCCTCGCCACGGTCCTCTAATTGTGTTTGAGCTGCGCTACGACGACTAAGGAGTCCTTTGGGGGGCGCTGGACTCGCGCCGGGCAAATGGAGATTTATTTCGGTGAATTTCGTATTTGGAAGAGACACATATCGGGTGTTTAGCAGGAAAGAAGCTTGGTGTTGGTAGTGGAATGTATTTTCAGCAATTTGTGTGGTTTTCTCGTGCAGAATACGGGGGAGAGTACAAAAATTGTTTGTAAAACGAATTGACATGGAATTAATTGTGTTGCAGCTAAAGGTCCTGGTAGTTATTCGAGCGTTTTAAGGTTTGTTTTCGATTCTTTTTATCACGTGGGTTTATAAAACTAAAAATTTTAGTTGTTACTGCGAATTATATTTTTATTTGATTGCCAAGCGCCATGGAGTTTGGTTGGTTTAACCTAATTAACTATAATATCTTTAATAATCGTTTGAAATTAAATTGTCACAGGTGAAATCGATACTTCCTAATTTTGTATGTTTCTGGAAGTAACCCTGGAGCCTTCGCATTTTAATCCGACTATTATGCATTTTGAATAGCTTCCAGTCTGGCCAAAAACTGAGGCATTTGAGAAATTATAGTTGTAATCCCTTTATAGAAGCCCTATAGGGGTTTCCTAAACTGCTCTGGCCGAAGCCCCCGGGACAGGCTACTCCGTATTTTGCGTCGTACTTTGGTCCTTCTCGTCTTGGCCAAGCAACAAGTTGGCTAAGGCCGCACTGTGGCACTCTGGCTATCCTTCAGAGTACCACCCACTTGTCAAACTGTTGCTTTACTTTAGTCGTGTGGTGTGAACTTTTCACTTTCCTGCCAGCTTTCGATGCCAACTGATCGATATCAATTGATTGAACCTGCTTTTGCCTCGTCTTGTGCTTGCCATTGGGGCCGCACTTCCGTTTTGATTAACAAAAGGAATTTGCAGGCGCCTAACAAATTATGACCCACTCGACAGCAATTTCCCTAGCACATTATTCAGAGTTAATTACTTTGTCAAATAAAGCGCCCTGAGCCGGCAAGCCATTATACCCCCCAACAGGCTCACCATTGTCATTGTTCTTGGCGGCTTTGGCGTGAAAATTCAATTAACTTTGCAGTAAATAGACAAAAATACGCTTCGTTGGTGGCAAAAATCTGTCGTCGAAACTATTTGCATTGAACATTCAAGCGAAATGCCATGGACGATGACAGGGACAACAATGGCTGTTGGCTGTGGGCTGTTGGCTGCTTGTCGCGATTTTTGTGTCGTTTGCTCAAGTTTATGTTAAGACCACTTGTCGTCCTGGCAAATTGTTCTAATTAAGAAGACCAAGTTGGCGACAAAGTTCGTCCGCGCAGAGAGGAGGCGGGACAACGGGCGCTTGGGCAGGTAAAATGCCAAATTAAAATCGTAATGAAGCACTCAAGTTGTGTGTTCCCAGACCTTTTTCAGTGCCCTCGCCAAAGGGATCTAGCGAATGCACAAACAGGACCTCAAATATTTTTCAGAACCGTTTTACTGCGGTAAAATGAAGGGTTTTCACAAATAAATTTGAAGATCTGGGTTAAAATTAAGTGATTGCTTTAGGTTCCCAATCTCTAATGTTTTTATACTCGTACATTTTATGTTATTTTTAAGGGTATTGGCAATTCAGTCAATAAAGCAGGGGACCTCCTGTTTTGGTTCCCCTTAATTCTCTGCCAGCCGGCGAGGATTTGGGATTCAAGTAGCCCCGGCATTAGCGTCAAGTGCTCGGCTGTCTTTCTTACGGGCTTCCACATAATTAAGTTGTAGCCATTGAAAGTGGGCAAAGGATTATGCCGACGGTTCTCGGCCGCCGGTCCTTGGGTAAAGCCCTCTTGCCTGTCGCCATTAATTGAGTGTCATGGCGAATGCAAAATAAGCTTACGCATTTAGTTGACATAACCGTCAGGGATAAACTGCCAACTGGTCGTCCGATTCAATGACAGTTGCACTTGCACTCGTCCATCGCAAAATAGATTTTTAAGCCAACCCCCCAATGGTCGAGGGCAATTAGCTTGGGTTTTTCTGTTTCAACAAGCTTGTAGTGGATGCTATGAAGTATGCGGATGAGTTCGTACTTAATGAACCAGGCTTAAAATGAGTTGAAGTAATTATTCGACTATTAATTGGTATGCTTTTGTGTATCCGATTTATAATAAATAAGAACAAACTTATTAAAAGGTTTGTGGCCAAATGCTGCCGGAAATGGCTATATTTATTGTGATTTTTATTGATTTGCCAGTTGGGTTGCCCTGCGACTCCTGACCCAGCCCCGTTTGACCTCTGACCATGGGTCAATATTGGCTTGCTTTACTGCGCTCGGTTTGATTTTGTTTGCTCTGGCTGCGAGCGTGCTGGGTGCAAAACTTTCGCCGCAAGACTCTCACACGTGCCCCACGCTCGGTGTTTGGTTCTGGTCCTGCTCCTGGTTGCTGGTTGTTGGTTGTTGGATTCCGGGTGCTCTGTGGAAAATTGCTCTGGCAGAATGTGTGCAAATGTCGGGGATATTCCATGGTTAAACAAAAGCATTTGCATGAGAATGTTTTACTTTTACTTGGAGTTTTCTGTTTGCCGGCGGAGGGGCCAAAACCCATGACCAGGGCCAGGGGCCAGGAGTTGTTTGCTTTTTGTTGTGTTTTCTTTATATTTTTTTTCCTGCCAAACGCCAGGCAACACCGCTAATTGAAGCTGAATGTTCACAAAGACCGCGGCCCCCCAAAAAATAATGCTGAAAGTGCGCAGACAGCCGACACCGCCTGTAAAATGGAAAACTTAATCTGAAAAAATCAATCTGCAATAAAAATAAAATTAAGCAACGGCTCGTGAAAATGCCAGTGAAAACAAAAAATAAAAAGGTGATTTTGTGTGGAGATGGCAGCGACACATAAAGAAGAGCCGAGAGAAATGGACGACGTCAAGGTAGGACCCAGGACTCAGGACCCTTGGCCGAAGGCAAAAGGTGTGCGTCAGGATTACGCGGCATTTCAGCATTTCGGGCATTTCGTACCCATAAAGGCGTGAGGACGGCTCGGCTCGGCACGGCACAGCCCGCCGAGGGTCCAAAGGATATTCATAAATAAATATCTGCAGGCATACAAATTGATAAGCTGCCGCGTCCTGGCCCTCTCGCTGTTGCTGTTGTCTGTCACGAGGGCCTGGCCATAAGCCTGCCCCGGCCCCAGTTCCAACAACCCAAGGCCCTCGGAGGCAGGCGCAGGCATCTTAATCGACAGACGCTGCATACCTTTTCGGAGTTCTCCGAAATCGCCAGTCAACATCCCGACTTCGATTCCTGGGACAAGGTGGCTGAGCAGGTGGAACACAAACATCCCCCGATGACTGGCTGGCTGCCAAGCTGCCCCAGGTAAACACTCGGCCTACACTCCGACAAACACATAAGGCGGAAATTCTGAAGACTCAAAGTGGATACTCACAAATGAGACTAAAAAAACATATTTGAAGTATTTAATATAACATTCCAAAGTAATTTTATTCTTGTTTGTAAAACGGAAAACCTATAAAAAACAAATTAAACTGGTGTATTCAAGTTTAAAGAAAACTATGGGTGTATCTTGTTTCTTCTAAAAAAATGTTAATGCTTTGTCATAGATTTGACTGAAGTATTTACATTTTTGCATCAGTTTTCTGCCTTTAAAAAGCTGAAATGTGGAACAAATTTTGATATTAACATATTTTAGAGCCTGCTTAAAAACAAATTTATAATTTTGATTTTCTAATTTCTTCGAGTTCATCCGCGTGCGTTCCTTTTTGCAGCATTCTAATGCCGTTCGTCCTTCAACAGGCGCTGCTCCTTTCACACGCAATACCAGCCACCTGCCCCTCCGGCTCCGCGGCTACGATTTTTTCCCTTTTCCGCCTCGCATTGGCACATTTTCTTTTTGCTGCCGCCTCAGCTTTTATTTTTTTTTGCGCCTTTCCTGCTTTTCCTACACCCACCTTTTGCTTTGGCGGCGTCCATTGAATTTTATTGTGCGCTCAAATTGTTTTGGTATTCAAGCTTAAAGCACGCGACTGCTTCTATGCCTCCTTCTGTGGCTGCCACTACCACTGCCACTGCTCTTGCCTTTGCTCCTTCTGCCTTTGTGTGTGTTTTTCTTTTAATTTTCCTTTTTTTTGTTGCAGCTCCCAATTCCCCGTGCGATGTTTTCGTCCCTGGCGATGTTGTGGTGCCTTCCAACATATCCTGTTGCTTGCGAAAGCGCAACCAGTTGAACATTTCCAGGCCCGCTCTCTGGGCCTCGGCATCCTTCGGCTTTCAATGTCGTCCTTTGGCGCTCTCTCGGCCACTGGCTCTCCGGCGCTGTGAAGGCTTGCCTCTCTCGTCCTGTTTCGGCTGTTGCTTGGCACATGTTTAACGCGCAATTATTTTGGTCCTGTTGCGCTTTTGCCTTCGTTTTTTGTTGGAACGAGCAAACGGACTCGATTCGATTCGATTCGATTTGAGGCGGCTGTGTGGGAGTTGCTTGGCTTGTCTTTATTGTGTTTTTGGAACACATCAACACAAATCGAAGTCCTTAAAATAACACAATCGTTTTAGGCTAAAATTGCTGAAAAACGTAATACTCGTATTGTGATAATTTTATATCAGGTCAATAGAATAGATCAATTGGTTGCCATTTTTACTAATTTTATTGTTTTTATAATATATTTATACATTAGAAATGGCATTTGAGCTTCAGTTATGACAACGGTGCGTATACGTAATGAGCACGCTTTTTTAGGTAATTGGATTCTCAGTTTTTGAAATAATCATCAGAAACCCGCTAATAAATGGGATTTAACATATTAGTATATCTCGTTTTTTTTCATTTTTACTTTTTATTTTTTAAAGTATGTCCTATGGAAAGACATCTATTGATAAGCAACTATAAGTCTTGTATAAATGCCTGTTTTACCGGTTACTATTCAAAAATTAAAAGCAATAAAAAGGATACATATTTTATTGTATTTTTTTTCATTCATAATTTTGTCATATATGAAAATATATGTGTATAACTTGTAGTTATTTATTAAATTTTTGAAACTACTCCCAAACAATAAAAGTTAATACTTTGTTTCAATTTTATGTTATAAAAGTTTAACATAAAAATTAAGTCATTATGTCATTGATTTGTTTAAAACGAAGGTTTCAAATGTTGTATAAATCTCACAATTAAGGAGAAAATATGTTTAGATATATTGAATAGCAAAAATTACGAAACTGAAATGTTTTTCTTTGTTTTTTTAACATTTTATGTTAAGTCTACTTCTCCATATCATCGACGCCGCGTCAGCATGCAACAATTATGAAAAGTCTCCACTCCGGTACACTTTTCGGATTCGTGGGGACCAAAGTGCGAATTCACGGGCAAAGGCGAGTGGAGTGGAGGAGGGAGGAGGCGGGCCAGAGGGATTCGGAGAGAGCGCGCACCTAACGCTAATGCGTGGGCGTGGGGGGCGGGGCCCCAGCTGGCAGAAGGCAGCAGGCAGCAGGCAGCATTCGCAGCCTGCATCCGCATCCAGGGAAATCGCTTAGCTGTTGCTTTTGCTGCCACTGGTGGTGGTGCTGGTGGTGCTACTGCTGCTGTTGCTGCTGCTTTTGGCTTCGTGCGACGACTTCGCCAAGGTGGAAATTGATATTACTTTTTAATGCTGGGCCAGCTGGCGGGGCGAGCTTTCCTTTCCGTTCCTGTCCTATCCTTTCCAGTCGGGCCAGCGAGCGCAAGCGAGAGGGCAGCACCACCAGCAAGTGAGGCAGGGAGAGTGCGCGAACGAAGGACGAACTGGCAGCCAGCAGGCTCGTCACAGTTCGAGTTGAGCCGTCTCGCGAGCAGGACACCAAGCGCGGAAGCTGCCAGTTGCCAGCTCGCCAGTCAGCCAGTCAGCTAGCCAGCCAGGCAGCAGAATATCCCTTGGCTGCTGCTGTATCCTGCGGAGCAAGGAACAAGAAGCCAGGCTTCTGTCTTCTAACTTTCCCGGCCAAGGTGTGCGTGCGCGTGTGCTCCGTGTGCTAGCGTCCAAAAGAGGCGAACGGGCCAACTTTCAAGTGGCAGCCAAAAGTGTCGAATATCTATACCGATTTAAACACCACCAAATAAACAACAATTTTAAAGCCCCACGAGCACCTTCAAATTAATATTTATCAACAAATACAATCTTTGCTTTAAGAACAAACATAATTCAAAGACAGGTGAGTAAAGTTTTTGTGAGAGTTGGGAATGTTTGTTATGAAACGGAAACTGAATCGACAAAATCCGAAATTGTGTGATTGAAGTTGAAGAAATTTAAAGAAACTTTTTTTTGCCACGAGTATAACTTTAAGATTCATGAATTCGTTAGCTTAAAACCCAAACAAGGGGTTTTGTGTGCAAAAAGTGTGTGTTGTGTGTTTGTTATAAAAGGGCTCTTCTACAAGTACATACAAGATTTTACCTTGCAGCCATCTAGCAAAACCTTCATACAAAGAAACATAAATTTGTTGTGAACATATTTTCACAATTACTAAGAGAAAAAAGAAAGATGAATTTAACAAAAAACCTGCCATAAACAAGCCAAACTTGTGAATGGAAAAACATACATTTCTAACAATGAGGTATTATGAAACCTGTGTGCTTGAAATACAAAACCTTGCTCATTTATTGAAATATAGCAGCCCCCCACATTGGGTGGCAAAACAAAGCCGAAAGAATACATACCAGGTGCATGAAAGGCTGTCAAAATTTTGTGTTTTCCGTGGCAGGCCCGCTAGGCTAGCAAATAGTTTAATTTCCGGTCTGGCCATCAGGCGCACATCCGGTTTCAGTTTTATTTCCGTCTGACGAGTCAGACTGTGCTCACTGCTCATTCACATATGTGCTGGGCCAAAACACATTCCGGGTATGTGCAATACACGTTTTATATGATTCCATTTAATGGATTTAATTTCAATGAAAAGCGAAAGAACCTGCGAGTCCATCGATTTTTAACCGGGGGCCCTTGGATTGGTCCTCCCTAATTGGGGGTCCAAGATGTTGCTGCAAAACTAATTCAAAATGTATTAACCGGGCTTAGCGGGGCCCAGAAAGCCCTCGGGAGCGGATTAGGGCCAAAGACGGCGGGCCCAACGCCTCGTCCTGCGAAATAAAACAACTTAATGAAGCAAGAAATTGAAAACATTATCAAGGCGATTAATTATTGATACTTTGATGTCGCCGTCAGCTCTGCGCTCTGTTCTGTTCTGCTCTGCCCGCTGCTTTCCTAATTAATTTATAATTAAGTTAATCATTTGCCGGGGGCGAGTGTACATTGCCTCGGGCAGATTGATGGCCGCAAGGCTTTAAGGCAAGGTCCTTAAAGACGGCCACTTTAAGCCGCTGTCTCCGGCACCTGGCCAGCACCACGCACTCGCCGGCGATTGAGACTTTATGGACGTGACCCGCCTGCCGTATCGATGGCAATCAGCAGAGGTTCAGGGTTCAGAGGTCCAGGGATCCTGGGATTGCAAGGAGTGTGAGGATTGCCTAATGTTGCCTGTCCCGGGACAGTTGGCCGGACCAACTGTCATTACTCTCGGCCCTAATCCCTGCCAAAGTTAGCGCCGAACCAAAACCAATCCCAATCTTCACCTGCACCTCCTGTCTGGACAAAGTCTGCTCGAAAGTGCTTTTATTATGCCATTTTAATTTAGATTCCTATCAATCAGTAATAAGCATTTTGCTCACTGCCGCAGACAAAACAAAAGCAAAAGCTGCACAAAAATTATTAGACATTAAGGTCAAAGGCATTAGCCTGATGCCCGCCTGATTTTTATTACAAAAACTTAACTTTATCTGTGTTTACCAATGAATGAACACAAACGCACAAAATGGCGAGTTGAGAGATTTAATTTCGCTCAAATTTTAATGGAAAAAGCCAACGAAAATTTGTGGAAAATTGCGGCTAATAGGAAGGCAAACTGGTGGCCAGAAAATAAATGCAATAGTTTGCTAATTAATAAGAGCACTTGTTTTGAATAATTAGCCAAATTAGCGAGTCCCGTTTGAGCTTAGAAATTGAATTATATTTCGCTAAACTAAATGTTTTTCATATTTTTCGTGGCATTTGGCAAAGGCCAGAAGTCAATCCCTTGTATTTTATAAATTCATTTGATTGTTTTTACAAGGAACACAATTTGTATATTGATATGTCCCAGTGTTGTGGGAACTTTTTATGGGCATTTGCAAAGGAGTAAACAAAGTTATTTAGATTTCCTGTTGTGAGCGGATATGCAAATCAAGCAGCAAAACTCATTTCAGATTCCACAAAACACCAAATCGAAAACAACAACAGAAAACAGAAAAGTTTTTGCACAAATCCAGCAGCAACAACTATGAGGAAGAAATGAAAATGAAAAGAAGAAAACTCATTGGGCTCGTTTGCATAAATTTGCGTCTTATTTTGTTGGCAATTTATATGCGCAGCCGAGTGACACACGCATTTTAATTGAAAGCAAATAAAATACTCTATAATACATAATATGACAAGCCATAATCCTGACAGCAACAGTTATGCATGCTGACAGCTCGCCCACACAACACACAAACGCGCACAGCAGGAAAATCGGAAAATGGGAAATGGAAAATGGGGGAAATGGGGAAATGGCCAAAGCGAACGAGAGAGTGGCGATCCTGTCAGGCTGCCCATCTCAGTGAATTTAATGGCATTTTAAACAACTGCACGTTTTCCCGTCCGCCGCTTGGCACAATTTTCCATTTTCCAGCTCGCTTTAGAAATGTATTCATTAATGTCTCCAATGTCAAAGTGTTTAAAATGTTGAACACGCTCCGGGGCATATCCTTGCCCCATCACACACACGTGTGGGGCCACAGGCTTCCCGCAAAGGATTAATCCTTTTGTTTGGGCCCTGTTTTGCCGCCTTTGGCGCATTTGGCTTATTCTGGTTGCGTTTTAATCAAAAGCAAAAATTAATTAACTTTATACAACAGTCGGGGCTCCGTTTTTTTCGACTGACTTATCTTTTATTATAATATTTTTTCCGGGTTATTTTATAACGAGCTTGTGTGTAGTGAATAATGAACAACCAGGGGCTGACTGCGCGATGCAAAATACCAAATTGCCGCTTCATTTGCACAACAATTTTTAATAAAGCAGCAAAATGAACGCATTTTTTCGACTGTTTCTTTGTGGGCGCCTCTTGACCGAAAACGGGGACCGGCGCAAACAAACGGCGGGGAAAAGCTCCGGAAAAAATGATAAAAAAAAGTATATGCGTAAACAAATAACCGACATAAAGCGCATAAAGCGAATGATGCTGGCCACAGACGCAAATATTTGTTTTACATTTTTAAATAAGTCGCCCATATTTGTTGGATATTATGCCTTCGTTCACTTTTGGTTGGTTTGGCTTTGAGCTGACAGGATGCAGGATGAGTGCACAGTAAATACAGGGACTGTTTTTTAAGCCAAATAATTAGTTATTTATTGCAGAGTGTTAAGCAATAACCTTTAATAAATAAATATACGTATTTTTTAACCTGGTTATATAGTTTTGTGTTTGTTTTTCGGGGAGTGTATGAAAAATGAACAGTGGGGAATGTAATTAATTGAATTTCGTTGGCATGTCCACTCACCATCCATGTCAGACAGCAGCCTTTTTGCTCTGGCACTCCTTTCGGTTTGTGCATGCAAAAATGTGCAAAGTGCAGGTTATATAACCGAAAAAAAATCAAAGGGTTCTAAATGGCGGCAGCTGGATGGGAGAAATAACCCCCTACACCCGCTCGCAGGACTCGCAGGATGCTTGTCGTTTGCAAACACGCACTCCTCTATTTACTTTCTGCGGCTCCGGCGCATTCTCAATTAAAATGTTTATTCAGAGTTTGGGTTAAGCATTTTGGCACTGCTCGTGTTCGCTGGTAATTTGCGAATGCATGTGTGTAGCTTCCAGAAAAACACAATTTCGTTTGTAAAAATAAACTATTCAGCAGACGCGAAATGAGTTTGCTGTATGAAATTAAGGCACCCATTCATTTGGCTGCATTTATTAATTTCAATGAAAATGAATTCACCTTACGTCACCCCGAAATCCGAGGCATTATTCTTTCCCTGACATGCCAATTTAGATAGCCTCCTTGGGAGCTCTTTCACATCCAAAACAGACTTCGGTCCCAGTCTTTTCTCACCTCAAGTTGGCCGAAATCGCCGCAGCAGCGACAGTGACAAAATGCTACAAATTTTACAATTTCCTTGTGCCATTTAAAGTCTCATTCGGGAGGATCTGTCGGCTGTTGGCATTACCATTACCGTTACGCGGACTAGCCTTAATATCCGGCCGACAAAAAGCCGAGAGAGAATAACAGAGAAGGGAAGCAGGAACAGCAACGGGAACGTATATCCTTGCTGGCTAGATAACTTAGGCGTTGCCTGGTGCGACGGTGGCCCTGTCGTCCTGTGTTTACATTTTGTTAAACGCGACCCTGACCCACGTCCAAAAAAGCCCAACTCAAGCTGCCCCGAAAGTGTAATCGCTCAAAGCAGCTGATAATGGCTCCACAGGCTGCGCAGGATGGCAACCGAATCCAGGCGCCATCCAGGTTACTTACACTAAAAGCAAAATGGTGCAAGAGGAGTTTGATGTTGCCAAAAAACAGCAGAAATTAATACTTTTTAAATTAAACTATGAAACGGCAAGGTGCTAATGTGGTTGAATTGTGTGAATATATAGCCAAGAAATTAAAGATATTTTCTATTCCTCACAAGAGTTATCATGAAATTCATAAAAACCTAATTAAAGTTTTAAGAATTTCCTTCTAAATATTAGGATTTTCTATTCATCTCAGTGCAATTTGCCTGGCAAACGAAAAATTGCCGCATTGTTTGGCTACTTGCGCTCTCAGATTTCTGCGCAAAATTGACATTTTCCGCCCTTTCCCTGGAAGGGCAGAGTTTTGCTTATGGGTGGTGGCTGCGGATTGAAATCGAGCAGAATGGGCTGGACTAATGAAATATTTGAGCCAGCAAAAGAGTCGTGTTATGAGTGCAGCTTACGCTTTATGCTTTGATTAATGTAATTGGCGCCCAAGGGCCATGGTTACACGAGAGTTTGACACTTTGAACTGGCTTGTTTTGTGTACTCCAGATGATTAATGCATGTGCCAGCCAAAGTCCACGGAACAGCAAAAGCAAAGGCAACATCAACGGCAACAGGCTGAGCTGAAAGTCCAACAAAATAAAAGACCCGGAATGGCCGACAACTAAAATTGAAAGTAATTTCAAAAAAAGTTGAAGCCTGCAAGGACGAACGCTGTTTGCCCGCCAAAGTTTTAAGTAAATTTCCCTATTTTTTATGTCGAGAGCCTTTTTTTCCACATTTTTGTGCTTTTTGTTATTTTATTTTCTATTTTTTGCGGTTGTGTCCTTTGACCGCAGAGCGCAGGGCTGACTGCCAGCGATAGCGCTACAATGCAATGTGAAAACCGAGTCGAGAGCTGAGCAACAGTTTGGCGCAAAGTTGGGACAAACATTTATCAAACGAGCTAAGCAAAACTTTTTCGGCCATCTCCCTCCCGAAAAAAACGCGGCTGTAAAAAGTGAAATGGGCCAAAAACTATTTGCGGTTCGTTGACAATAAAATACCCTTTATGGGTAAGTCATTCTGTGTGGCAGAACTACAGATAGATAGAAATTTTGCGGGTGTGTCGTGAAGTGAATATTTTTGTGTGTTTGTTCGCCTCAATTGGGGTTCATCTCTCGCTCATCATTCGCTTGTACTCAGGCGAATAAAACTTCTTTATCAGAATGTATTCAATTTAGTTTGATTGCCTCTGCTGCTCCGGTTCCACGGAATGAGCAGAGTATTATCATACATTCTATGCCATATATACCACCCTGGTATAACTTTTGCTCTCCTTGCTTTCTTTTTCCCCCCCCTGGTTTTTGTGTGCTGTCTACAAAGTCGACATTTTTTCGCTTTGTTGTTCTTGGTTCCCGGGGCTGTGGCTGTGGCTTCTGCGGTTTTGTGGCAGCCGCCAGCTCATGTGCGGAGCGCAAATTACAAATTACAAGGCGGTTGGTGCCCGCCTGGCAATTGCCGCTCCCAAAAAAACAAAAAACCAAAAACAAAAAAAAACGCGAAAAAAACAAGGAGAACGAGCCAAAAGGATTGACAGTTATTAAAAATGAAACGAGGCAATTACGTTCTGGTTTTGTTGCCAGTTGTTTTTGAGGCGTGTTTTGCAGGCATGTTTAACGGGCGCTTTCATTTGCATACTTTTGTGGGCTCGCAGATGAGTGTGTGTTTGGTAATTTTGGAGTGAACTTTCTCCACTTCGTATTCTTTTTTTGAGCTTTTTAAAGTTGTTATCAATGTGTAATCCAGGAAAAAATCTCTGAAATTGTGTAATGCTCCAGGCTACCAGGAGCATTGGAAAACTATTTTTAAAGGAATTAAATCTATGAAAATAAGTATTTCTAATTTTTAAAGGCTTCCTATGTGCTCAATAAACTTCTGGCTGTAAAAATATTTCTAATACCTTTAGTTCCACCCAATACTAAAACTATCTGTTGCCTGGCCCACGTGTCGTATGCGTAATTTAGTATGTTCGAGTATCTACCTTTATTATGCGAGCATGTGCTACCATTAGGGAAGCTTTCAAGCCATCACCTAAAAACCACAAATTAAAAATGTTTGCTTTTGGCTGCTATTAAATTTCCCACCACAGCCCACTATTTAAAGCCATTATCGTTAAGTTTTATTACCCCGCCTGCGAGGGAGCACGAGGTCCACCCTCAAATATCCTTTTTTGCCTATTTGGGTGTGCTTCCTTGTTTGAGTTTGTCTGCGTGGCCGTGCATATGCTGATTGCTGACAAGCCTTCGTCGTCTTATCGTTAAAAATGCCTTTAAAATTGGCAACGAGCAAAAGCCAAAACCGGGCCACAACTCCAAACTTTTCGCTTTGGCTGCTGCTGCTGTTGCTGCTGCTGAGCTTGGCCATAAATCAAATATGTGTGTAAATTTAGCTCGCGCTTTTCCGTTTTCGTCTTTTTGTTTGTCCCACATCCTTGTCGACTCATTTTTCATGGCGCAACGAAATTTTCTGGCGCATTAAGCGTCGTTTTTTGGCAAATTTCAGACTACTCCATCCCCATTCCAGCGTCAAATTGAATTCCGTCTTTGCCGCGCAAAAGCGCAGAGTGTGTCAAGTGTGGTATGTACCATACACTTTTTGTGCAGTCATTTTTGTTTGGCTCAAAATCCCAGGCGTGTGCTTGGCCAGAAAAACGAACAAAAGTCAACGACGCCGGCAAAATATTAAGCATGCCCGCCGGTCGAGCTGCCCATATGCCAAAGCCTGCTTGGGCCACTCCTCTTACAAATATATAGTATGCCAATTAAGCGGCCGAATGGGGGCGAGTTATTCGAGCGACTGTTGCTCCTAAAGGACCCGAGCACTGAGAAAAATATGCCCCAAAAGTAACAACTGCTAAAACTTCAAGTTTAGGTCTAGTCTGCTATTCAATTAGACCGTAACAGTTAAGGGAACAAACCTTTGTTTACTGAACACTATCTCATAGTGCTTCCTGATTTAAGATATTTATTTCGGCCAAGTGAAGTTGGTTAAGTTACACTTCCGCTGATAGCAAAAAACCGAAAACTTTGCATAATAATGAGCAGTTTATTCGGCCAGCCATGTGAATGGTTTTGTGTATGGCCTGTATGGCGGTGGGTGAGTGGTTTCCGGTTACAAGGTCCTGTACTTTTCCTGAGCCTCCCACAACAAAACCAAAGCCAAAAACTCAAAGGCATCTGCGGCAGTGGGCCAAAGTTGGGGCCGCTTTTCGTGTTTTTCTTTCATTTGCTGCAGAAATTGTTTCGTTGTTTTTCTAGACGGCCTCGCTTTGATCAGATTAGCTATAGACCAGTTTCCTGTTCCCTTTTTGCCTTTCAAAAGGGAAATTTAATTTTTTCAGGGGTTCAGTTTCCATCGATTTTCATGAATTGTTTAGGGATTCTCGTGTACCTGAAGCAGCTTAACGTTTACTTTCCCTCTTATTTTTTGGGTCTTAAAATTAACAGAATTGCTATGCCCGGGTGTGGGTGTGGGTGTGGGTGCGGGGGATGGGCTAACAAATGTTTGTTTTCTTTCTCGGAAGTTTCGTTTGTTTTTCGGGCATGTGTTCTAAGTTGCGCACGGTTCTGTTTGCCGTGCACTTTGTCTGCTGTCCGAGAACTTGCACATTTCTGCTGTTTGCCCAGAGCTTGGCATGCGGTGCAGCCACCACAGAAACCACCCAGAACCGACCCAACCACCAACAGCCACTATTCACCAGTCACCAGTCTCCCGTCTCCATGAACCACCCACACACATTCTGCCGCACAACGCATTTCTCTCGGCTAACAAAACGCACATCAAATTTGCATAATTTTGCGCAAAGTAACGTTTTGCACAAGCAGAGCGAACCACATTCAGAGTCTCCACCCTCGGAGCCGCCGTGTTTCCTGTTCCTGCCGAGCAACAGGCAGCCCTTCGGACACATTAGTTGGTAGATTTTATGAGGCATTTGCATTTAACATGTGCCAGGCAATGAAATCTCCTCTAAGCTCGTTTCACCAGCCAAAGAGGTCCTTGTGCTAATTAAAGATACAGTTGCCAGAGCTCAAACAATGATTTTTAAATGAGCTGTCAACTCTGGCAGCAGGATGTTTTGTGGCGCATGGAAAAGTCCCAATTCCCATTCCCGTTTGGGTTTTTTTCCCCCCCATTTTCCAAGTGCGTGTACGTTACGCGTAGGTGGATGCCAGACACTGATTGACTGCTGCTGTCAACTTATTAAGTCAGAAATGTATGGCTACGCGCACACCCCAAGGAAGCTCACACTTTTCGGGTAAATTATTAGCATTTCTAAAAATACCAATGCGAGCTGCGTGGGAAATTGAAAAGCTTGCGGCAGCCTGATTTGCTTTCAAAATGATTAAAGAGTTTGAGGTCGAAAGTGAGCAAGTTTCAAGTTGTGTAACAATATCACAAATTCCTAAAAATCAAAAAACAAACTGCGAAATTTTTACCTTTTTAGTGTAATATATTTCTTCAGAAATACTTAGCCTTTTGAGTGACTTGGAAGTTGTTTTCCCTCTGAAAGCTGAGCCTGAATGCTTGGTGACAGGCTGTGGACCTTGTGAATGTGCGTCTAGCCCTCGTGACCTTAGGAAACACAAAAGAAATAAGTATTTGGATGCGGGTATTTATAAACATCCAGCCGCAGCAGTCACGTTGCCTTGACATTGAGTGCCCCGCCAAATGTTAATGATGTGGCCTGAGCTGCACTTGTTGAGTTCTCATTGGCTCAGTTGCTGTCCTGTCGAGAATCTTGCCACCATGCGTACCATACTCGTATATTGATTATTGCGTTTATGGGAGCATAAAGGCGCTATCAAACAAGGAGCAGGAGCCCCTAAGGTCCTGGCACAAACACACTGAGGCAGCTGTCTTTGATAGCAGGTAAATCAATATTTTCCAATATAAACGCATGAATGGCAATGTGTGCTCCTCGTCTGCCACATGCAAATCAAAGCCTCTTTGTTTTCCACATTTGCTCTTTTGCTTTCTTCTAATCGAAAATATTACGTATACGCAGTGTTTGCCAAATGCCATGCAGCTGCTCAAACGAATAATATTGGATTTCGCATTC
The DNA here is from genome assembly GCA_021223825.1 of Drosophila ironensis. Lineage (NCBI taxonomy): Eukaryota > Metazoa > Arthropoda > Insecta > Diptera > Drosophilidae > Drosophila > Drosophila ironensis. The sequence goes on from JAJJHQ010012325.1 coordinate 272,703, forward strand.
CACAGCAATATTGCTTGCAAATTTACAAAGAATATTGGATTTCTCTTGCACGATGCTCTCAAAAATTTCAATGATTTGCCTTTCACCGAAAGAGAAAACAATGTGGTGAAGATATTTCCTGAAAAATATCCCAGAGATGGGGAAAGGGCTATCCAAGCCGCTCATTAGGCAGCAGCTGCAGCTAGTGGCAGCTTAAAACGATATTTATATAAATGCTTTGACGTGGCTCCCACAAAAGGGATAATGTGACTTTCGTTGTGAGCCCTTTTTGCCTTCAGTCCTTCTGTCCTTCTGGAATATAAATTATGGCTTTAATGGGTACGCTCGCCGAGAAGGGACCAGGACACGTAGCCCGGTTGGTTGCCTGCTCGAAATTGTCACTATTCCGCACTGCAATTGTGTGCTGCATCTTATGGCCGGCACTTATTAAGCTCTTGGCATTTTTCTATTTACAAGCTACCGAGTTGTAGCAGCAACGGCAGCTGCTGTCATTTGACATGCCCCACTGCACCGCACACGCACGCGTTGCACGAGCTGCCAGCCACTTTTTCCTTTTATTTTCCGCTCCCGGACCTGACCCTGATACTCGTATTTTCCATATACCTACGCAAAAAGCGGCGGTCGGGGAGGGAAAGATGATCTAAGGCTGCGCCTTAAGTAAACATTATTAAAATTGCCGTTGCCGGGGGAATCCTAAAATAACCAAAGCCATCCAACCAGCCAGGCAGGCAGGCAGCGAGTGTCGAGTGTCATGTGTCGGGAGGAGAGCCTTTGTAGTGGCAATGGAAATTGTCATTTTCATATGAGAGACCCCAGAATGGGGCTGGATAAAAAAATGGGAGAGCTGCCAAGGTTATTATTATTGCTAAGCTGAAGCGGACACACACACCCATTCCAGCAGGGACTTGTTGCTCCTTGCGCGCTGATTATCCTGTTTTCTTGCTCCGCCCGGGTCCTCGGCTCGGGTTTATTAGAAAACTGTCAGCAACTCTCAGTATGCTCCGGCGCACACTTGACATTTATTTATGCAAAAATGTGAAATCATTTGTGAAACTTGCCGTCAACCCTCCGCTCTCTGAGTTCCGCACTTCGCACTCTGCAATCCACCAAAGGACCTCGCAAAAGGACCCAAAAGGGATACCCACACGCCTCGTTGAATGTTGGATACAACTGAGCACTGACCGCTGACATCGCATAGAGAAAAAATCGGGTCATGAATCAAGTTTTTGTGCTTGTGCGGGGGAAAAATGTCGCTGAAAAAAAATAGGTTGCAAAAAATCTCCACTCCACAAGTGAATGCGTTTTGCTCCGCTCCTCCCCCCCGATCCAAACACACGCACACATTTTCCGGCTTTCCCGGCTTACTGTTTCGGTTCGTTCCGTTCCTGCCTCGTCAGCGCTGTTGCCGTCGAGTGAGTGGGTGCTAATAACTTATGATTGGATTAAAAACTTTGCTTCGCTCCCCCAGTGGCCTCAGCAATTTCTGGGAATTTATTAACAGAGCTGCCATATGCAGAGTAAATAAGTTTTTCTATGCCATTGAAATTGTCAGGTCAGGTTAATTTACGGTTCGCTGGCAGAGAATTTGGCTCAGTTGTTCGGGGAATTGAGCAAATCGGATGTTTTTTCCGGGAATAAAGTGAATGGACCGATCTGAAAGCAATCAAAAAAATCGGAATTCATTCTGGGAAGTTTTCTTCCAGGATATCTGAAGAAATAATATCTTTAATCTGCAGTGGAAGTGAAAAGTGTTTTCCTTCCAAGCAACCTAATCCTTGGAGTGTGCGCATGGAACTAATTTCTTTTGTCGCATTCAAATCAAAGACACACGTGTGTCCGGTACTCTTCCGCTGACAGGATGTGAAATCCTGCTGCCAGGATGGCTCATTAGACAGAATGGCTTGGTGTGGCGTGACGTGGCGTTGCTTTCAATGTGAAATACTTGTTTGCCTGGCCGGGTTATTGCTCCATCGAGCCCAAAGTACTCTCTTTGTCATATTCTGGGTATTGAGTGATATAGTCATTGGGGCATAAGCCGTTACACGTCCTCGCTTGGGGATTACACAGCGAAAATGGCAGAAAATTGCACTATTTTTTACAGAAGTTGTCAAAGAAATATGAACAGGTTATTTAAACTGCTGATTGTCACTTTATCGGAGCTTCCTGCTGATTGTCACTGTATCCCTAATGTGGAAAATATGGGAATTAAAATATGTATAGTAATACAACCCCAATCAAACCGAAACTTCCCTAAAAAAGTTGAAGTAACCATTAATTATTTAAAATTGTAAAATTGCTTAAAAATCAAGTCTAGATTGAAATCCTGCAACACAAAGGCCTTAGTTAGATTGACCATCTGCAATAGCCTTTTGGCCAACGCTGTGTATGCGTAATGTTTTCTTAAGTATACGCAGGGTTGCCGCAATTTGCGAAACACCTTTGGCTGAAGGGCTCTCGATTTTTTGCAGTGCTGAGCTAGTAGCTGCCTCAAAAACTGTGGAGTGGGCGAGGCGGGGTCTTAACCCGAAATGCCTGGACGCATATCGGGCGCAAATATCTTTGGCACACTTCACTGAGCTTAGACAAACAAGCGGGCGACAGCGAGGCAGCCGGCAGCCGGCAGGGGCAATAGCTGTTACCAGAGCCTTGTTGTTGATTGAACAAANAATGTGGAAAATATGGGAATTAAAATATGTATAGTAATACAACCCCAATCAAACCGAAACATCCCTAAAAAAGTTGAAGTAACCACTAATTATTTAAAATTGTAAAATTGCTTAAAAATCAAGTCTAGATTGAAATCCTGCAACACAAAGGCCTTAGTTAGATTGACCATCTGCAATAGCCTTTTGGCCAACGCTGCGTATGCGTAATGTTTTCATTAAGTATACGCAGGGTTGCCGCAATTTGCGAAACACCTTTGGCTGAAGGGCTCTCGATTTTTTGCAGTGCTGAGCTAGTAGCTGCCTCAAAAACTGTGGAGTGGGCGAGGCGGGGTCTTAACCCGAAATGCCTGGACGCATATCGGGCGCAAATATCTTTGGCACACTTCACTGAGCTTAGACAAACAAGCGGGCGACAGCGAGGCAGCCGGCAGCCGGCAGGGGCAATAGCTGTTACCAGAGCCTTGTTGTTGATTGAACAAAAACAAGTTAGCAGGCGATCGAAGTGAAGTGGCTACGTGGCCTGTGTTAACTTTCCGACGTCCCCAGGACGTCCCAGGACATCCCAGCACGTACCTTCAGGAAGTCTGGCTGACTGACTGGATGGCAGCCTGACTGGCTGTCTGTCTGACGGGCGAAATTTCGAACGAATTTGAACGAATTTGTCAGTACTTCATAATTTCACTTCGCCCATGCTCCAGGTCCAGGCTTTTTGCATACTTTCGGCCAAGTTTGCGAGTTTGGCGTTGGCCAAAAAACGTCTGCTTGAGTGACTTTGATGCTGTCGAAAATGGACTTGGACTTGAGCCTGTGATGAGACTTCAGCGTCGCCTTTGTGTAATTTATGCTCTTGTTTTTTTGTGGCCATCCCGTGTCGAGTTGTCGACGGATTGCCAAGGACAAGTGCTGCCACTGACATTGACAACTTCCGGCCAACAACTAACTATCCCGGCTAGAGCAGCTAGCTGTTGGGCATTTCTCATTTACTAATTTAAATAAACTTTCAACAACAGCAGCGGCAGCGGCAGCAGCAGCTCTAAGTCGGAAAGTTTTTGGTCGCACACAAAACATTTTGCATTCTGAATGTGCCACTTGAACATAATGAGGATGTCCTGTGCGGAAAATTTTTGGCCCACACTATCATTAGATGCCAATGCCAGCAGCCAGCCACCAATTTCCGGCCAACTTTCATAGAAGCACGTACACGTACAGAAATACTTGGAGATACCTGAACTTGTGAAGGGGAACAACCTGGAGATCACTACAAATTAAATAGAAATATAAATTCTTTAGTAATAAATCAAGAAAATTATATTGGAATGATTTATTTATGATACTTTAATGTGTTTAGCCTTCCAGAAATAAGTGTGAACACTATTTGGCATCTCTAGGCTGTAAAATTTTGTGTTGCATAGTTCAAGGAGGAAAGGAGGAAAGTGAGTCCTTGGAGCCATTGTCAAGAAGTTGTATGCCCCAAGGGGCACCGCGACCGCAGCCCAGTTGGCCAACTTTCATAATTACGAGAGTAACGACAACAGGCGCAAAGAAGGCTTCAGCTTCAGCTTCAGATACAGCTATATAGCCACTATGTATACAAAATTATGTATAAAAATATATTTGTATATGTACATGGTAGCAACAGCTATAAATCGACACAAAAACAGCAACAACAGGGAGCTATTTAGCCACAAATGCCACAGCAGTCGAAAAGTTTGCAAGTCAGCCGAATTTATGATAGAAATATACTTTCCTCTGCCCGGCCGTGCACTTTGGGGGGCTTAGTAGGTACTTAGTACTTAGAGTAAATGGCAGGCAAAGTCAGCTGCTGTGATAAAGTATTAATAGAGAGGTATATTTTGTATATATATACTGAGAGCACAGAATCGATAAATGGTAATGATGATGTCAACAGCTATTCGGCAACAAATCTGCACTTGAAAGGCTGGCAATTCTAGTTTCGGGAAGGCTAATGAGATAATCTTGCTTTAGGAAAAAATCCACTTAGCTGGAATAGGCGAGCAGGTACTTATGATTTGTGTACACCCTGTTAGGAGCGATGCAAATTGAATTTGCTGTAACTAAGATGGATATCAGAACAATGAAAATTGATGAATTTGGAGCCCTGTCTGATATCGGTGCTGGCTTTCCCTGTGATCGAATAAAACATTTGATTTATGCTCCACATTTCGTATTCGACAGCTGTCTAATGCCTTGCTCGCAACCAATCTCTCACCAAAAACAATATCCTTTTGCAGAGCCTCCTGCCATTTCAAATCGAAAGCCAAAAAACCGAATGCACATTGCGGGCCCATACAAAAAACAAATCGAGCATCGTGATGGCTGCTCGGCAGCGGCACTGATGATGACGGAGCTGCTTATGGAACTGGAACAGGAACAGGAACAGAAACAGGATCTGGAGCTGAATCTGAAGAGAAAGTTGTAGATGAAGATGAGGGCGGTAGCGGTGGCAGCAGAACGGAAATGAAATCAAATCGCACAGGTAATTTGTTGCCACAATGGGCAGATGAGAGGCCTGCGAGTTTTATTTGTTGACGTGCGGTTGCACAGCGACAAAAATATAAATGTTCCTGAACACTCACATTAAATTCAAGTGTTTTCCAAGGGTTTCCTGGAGCAGTTTGTACCTACATTCCTTGGAATTTATTGGGATAATACCATGAATTTGTATACGTGTTCGGTAGAAATTGTTTGCTCAAAATTACACCCTATTTTGTAAAGTAAATGTCGAACTTTTTCCAAGTGTGCTTAACCCCCGGATCCTGTGTGTGTATTATAAATGATGGGATTACTGTGCGCAGATGATTAGGTTTGAGTTGCACAACCAGATACAGAGCCCTGGAGCCCAGCTTCTCCTTTCCCCGCAGAAGGCGGCCCTTAGCGCTTGGTCCTTGGCAAGGATATGCGGTTAAGCAATGGCTTCGTCGGCATTTAGCATCTTTGCCCGCCGGCAGTGTCTGGGCCCGGCAAACCGCAGCAATTATTGCTTTGCCATTGCTTTGCGGATCAATTTAAATTGTAGGATTCAATAACAGAATTCCTTCGATGCGGTTTGCAACCCAACCCACTCAGGCACCGCCCCCAGGGTCCTGTGATAAATATGCACGCAGAGCAAATTATCATGAAAAATGATTCGGCTTTCAGTGACTTGAGGTTGGCCAACGTCAACGTGTCGTATACGCAATATGGTACACGCACACGCAGCGCGCAATTAGCTGACAGAAACATCAAAAGCAGCGGGCAAACTGTTTTCCTTTCAGTCTCAAGTTGTCATAAATTCCTGCAGATTGATGTTGATTTTTATGCGACCCCGCACAATCAATACGACTGACGGCCTCGCTGTTTTGCAGACTTAATTGCAATCGCCATCAGGCCATGAAATCGGAGCTGGAATCGTGTATAATTAGTGCTTCGCCAAGCGGCCAGCGGAATTAGCTCAATTTGCGAACTCATTTCATTCACTTTTGCAGCGGCAAAGTTAAAATCAATTTGGCCGGCCCAAACCGGGGCTGGAAATATGAAAAATGCATCAGTTTTGCATTGCAATCAAATTAATGAATATAATTGATGAATATTTCATCAGATGGTTGGCAACAGCTCGGCGGCGATGGCTGTCGGATTGTGTGAGCGATTGTGGGAATTAAATGTATTCGTTTGCCCAGTTTGGTCTGACCTTTGGCCTTCTGGCAAAATGAGGATTTTCTAAATGTGGCAGGGAAAATACACACATTAAAGAGGAAAATTTAAGCGGTTAAACTTAAAGTAAGCCAATCTCAAAGTTGCCTTTGAAGTCCCTTTGGATATTTCTTTTTTTGCTGAGTGAAAGCAAGCACATGCGATGCAATTTACACGGCTCAGCCGTTGCTGTGGCGGAGACAAGAATGCCGGAATCGCAGGGCCGGAATGGATATGGAAATGGCATGGAAATGGGTATAGGTTTTGGCCTGAGACAGCCGAGGGCGCCGCACGAGCTCAAGCAGAACCGCAGACAGACATCTGCGACAGCCCCAGACACATGTTGCGATGTGTGCGATAAGTAAGCACAGCAACAAAGCAGAAAACAGTGTAGTGTAGTGTAGTATAGTATAGTACAGGGACTGTGCAATAACAATAATGACAGCAGGGACGTCAAGTATACGCCATGTGGGACACAAAGTCAAACTATGTCGGGCCAGAGAATGTCAGATGATAAAGTACGATATCGGCACGACATGATTATGCATAATGCCGGCTTAACAGGCCACATAACAAAAAACATAATCCAGTTGGATGGATGGATGGATGAGAATCCAGGTGTCCTTGGAAAAATGAATTTTGTGCTGCTTCACTCCCCTTTTTGCATATTTATGACAATTTATTTAGTTCATGCGCTCATATTTTTAATTGACTTTGCTTCAAAAGGCAAAGCTGACGAGCCACGAGGTCGTCGTCGTCCTCGTCGTCGTCGTCGTCGTCCTTATCAAGGACGAGTTGAAGCCAGTGGCAAAGAGAGAGACAAGAGCCTGGCAGGACGACATTGAATTCGCATTAGATTCGCTGCAAAAGTTCATGAGGCCATCGTGTTTAGCTCGCTGACATTGACATTGACATTGGTACATCATTCATGCATATGGCCCTAGCCCTGAATAATTAACTGGCAGTGGCGAATATGCTTGTTGGGAGATGGTGAAGGAGCATGAGCTGGAGCAGGAGATTTGGGCCTTGACAGGCTTAACCTTTGCCCTGCTCAACTTTGGGCCACATTTAATTACGCAATGAATGCCCAGCGCACTTTATATCTATTTTACACGAAGGTTTCTGTTACCAAACACAAATCCAAGCGGGGATCTCATCTCCGAGCACTTGCTGAAAATAATTATAATTATTTTTTATTGCCGGCGGCATTTGCCGCCTTGTGGTTAATTAATTGCGGTCACTGTTACCCCCCGCTTGCCATGAAATCTTTACGGTCGCGCCATCGCTTAACGGCCATTAAGCCTTTCTTTTTTGTCGGTTTGGTAGGGTTTTTTTTATGTTATTATGAGCTTCGGTTTTTGTGCAACGCTTCTTTGCAATTTTTTTTTGGGTTTCTTCTCATTTGATTTAATTTTCTATGCCAGCCTTGCGTGATTAATACAAAGTTTTTGCACTGGCTAATGCGAAATGAAATAAATCAGGAGCGATGCATAAAAATGACGCCCCTTTATGGCGGCAAATTAAGTAGCATTTCCCGTTTGCGCATCAACGATTTTACGACAAAGTTGCCAACTGAAATTGGCAGCAATTACGAAGCTCCACACAGCTTTTTTTTTTTTGGGACTTGAATCCTGATCCTTGTGTAGTTGATGCGTTGAATTTCACGCATTCCTAATGAGCTGCCTGCCACATTTTTGAGCCTGCCTCGCCGTGGGTGTATGCCACCCCCCTTGCGTGTTGTCATGCAAGAAAATGGTCGCCGAGCTGCACATTTTACAAAGCGTTAATGAGCGACTGCCACATGAACATGAATCCCTCGCTTCAGGTTGACGGGGCTCACTTGGTTTGTCTACCTTTCACTGGGAGGAAGGTGATATTTTAGAAGCGAAATGGGTAAAACAATTATTTTTTAAATGTCTCAACCTAGAAAATATAAGTGGGTCGCTTTAAAATAATTGGGTAACAATATTTAACCTAGAATTTTGAGTACAGCCATTTTTAAATTATGAAAATTAATTTAAATGACTTCCAAAATAGTTGTCATTTGAATACAAAAATATAAATTTGCATAATGCACCTGAGCTGATCAAATTAACAGTTTAAAAGCCTCAAAAACTGAAATTCCAGAAACTGAAATACAGAAAATGTAATTATGCTAAAAGCCTTTTCCTATCTCGCATTAAAAACAATTAAAAACGTCCATTAAAATTATCAGTATTATTGATCTGTCAAACCGGCTTCGCTGGCTTCGTTTTCCCCAAATCGAGAGCTATTTTGCTGCAGTGTGTCGGATGCGCACACACGGCGTATGCGTAATGCCAGCTAATAGTAAACAGAGCGTGTGCGTAATATTTGCTAAGCACTCGCCGGCCGTTTGATGTTGATTGTTGCACACGATGGGTTTCCGTTGCCAGTGAAAGTCTTTGAACAATCAGAGCTGAAGGAGCCAGAGCCAGAGCCATAGGCAGAGCCATATCCAGGGAATCAAGCACATTTTCGGGACAGAAGTATGAAGTGAGCCCACTAATATTGGTTCCATAATCCTGTGGCCCAAATCGCTTTGTCAGTCGCAGCACGCAATTCCATCAGAGTGTGTTTGCACCCAACCATTGTGCAATATACACTTGGTGTGTGCTGTGCTCTGTGTTTGTCCTAGTTCCATTTTCAGTTCCAGTTCATAATCAAATATCCTCAAACAAAGGCCGGACGATTCCCTTGGGGATTTCGTAGAACCACAAACACAGGCGTCGTCCGGCGAGCAAATAAAATTTTGTAATAAATAATTTATGAAACAATAAGCCACAATACACCAGCAAATTGAGTGTAAAATCAAGGAGCGAACAATGGCAAGTCATTAGTTGGTGGCACTGGTGCTGGCAACAGTTGGGACTAAAAACCAGAACAATGCGTGCACCAGACAATTTCATTTTGGGTGAGTGAAAACACTTTGATTCGATTTCAATTAAGATGAAAGTCAAGGCTCCACTCACGCTCACAGGCAACAGGCTAGTAGGCCACTAAACTGCCAACTGCCAGCTGGCAGCTGGCAGCTGGCAACTGGCATGATGTGTGTGCGGCTATATCCTTGAAGTGGAGACCGCAGAACGGTGCTTGAATGGATATCGAGGCCTGAGCGTTTTGGAGCCACGGGTTCGAGTGGAATTCGGTTAGGCTTTCGCTTTGATTAAATGTCAAATTGCAAGTATCGGCGGGCGTTCAGCAACCGCAAAAGCGAGTGCCACTTGACGACGTCGCAGCATATGTATGCCTACCCTTAGGCCACGCCCTCTACTTCGCCCATTTGAATAATTGAGTTTGGCAGCAGTTTAAACGATTGCCAGCCTTTGTTTGTACTACAACCTCTCGTTTCGTTGCGTTTCGTTTGGTTGCGATGGGCGTAGTTTTATTTCATTTCACCGCGTACGTGCCTTGCATATTCTATGCCAAAGTTTTTGGCGGTCTGGGGCGGAAAATCTAAATGGAAATGGAAATGGCAATGGCAATAGCAACGGCAATGTCAATGCGGGGCTGCCATCTGTGTGCTCCCTTCAGGGCCCAAAAACCTGAATCCGAATTGGAATCGGAATCACAATCAGGGAGCAATCTGTTCGGCCAGCCTACAACATGCCGGCAACTTCCTTCTTGCCGCGGCCCGCACTTGACACCACAAAGCCACTCCGGTTTATTCGCAGCAATTAAACCTTTCCAAGGATGCGCAAGGATGTGGCCCGAGGAGGGCCAGAAGCCAGCAAGATCGTGTAGTCGCCACATAAGCCCGTCGCTGTCAATTAGCAAGCGACGGCGTTGACAACGAGTCTGCGTGCCACATGCCGCTTGCCTTATGCCACCTACCACTTGGCGCTGTTGCCACTTGCCATTGGGCTGGCCAAAATCAAACAGTCGGACGCTGCGGTCGCAGGTTCATTAAAAATCCTGTTTGCCACACAATGTCCGCTGTCAACGAAGCAGCCACTGAGAAAATCATTTATGTGAAGTGGAAGTGTAAATACAGTCAAATGCTTCCCTTTAAATACGCAAAGCCAAGCTTCCGTTTCCTTATTTAGTGGTTATTTAATTGAAAGGCCTTATTTCATACTCCTTCCATCATTTTTAAATATTGGAATCTACCAATTCTGTGATTTCAATTTCGTATTCTCTGTCAAATAGTCTTTCGTTGATTAAAAACCAGCAAGTTAAGTGCAAATAGAATATTCCTTCCTGTAAAGATAACTCTTGTGAGTAGTTCGCCTGTGGCAGTTACCGGCTTGAAATTTCTCTTGCAAGTTTTCGCACAAAACTTTCCATTGTTCGCTTAGGGAAATTAATTTTCCCTATGATCGATATACGGTGATTCTTCAAAGTTTCAAGTGTCGTTCGGGCAAGTGAAGTAAGTGAGCAAAGTCTGCCGAGTTGCCATGGCCCTGGCCCTTCACTCACAATAAAATAAATTCCTTGCCGCTCTGGAATGGTTGTGTGTTGTTAACAAGAGCATACAATAAGGAGCTGGGGGAGGAGAAGGTCCTTGTAATCTGCAGACGCGCAGGGAAATCCCCCATCGCTTGGCTTTGTTGACAACGCCTCATTCATGGCATTCATGAGGTCGGCTGCCTGCATCCTGCAGTCCTCCGCCACCGTTGTCCTTCCGGTTTATTTATGAACTGCGCTGCGATTTCTCAACTGCAATTGGACCCGATGCTCTCGGCGCACTGTTGCGCTTCATTCAGCAGGACTCTTGCCATCCCGACTTAATTTGTGTCCCGTCCACGTTCCGGCATAACAATTCAGTTTGACACGCAGACTGTGACGTGAGTCACAACAAATTTTGCCGGACAAGAAGTTGGCTTCGGTTTCGATTTCGGTTTCGGTCTGGTTTCGATTTCCATTTCCATTTCGATTTCGGATTCGATTTGTTTACGGATTTTCGTTTGGCCTGTGCGTGACAATTCCATCGACCTTGTTGAGATAAATCTTGTTAGAGCTTATTTAATGCATGTATTATTTCCATCCGCACACGTTTGTCTTGTGACCTTTAACGCTAATGGCAATCCGATCAGTTTCATTAACATGCACAGGATGCCCGCCCGATGCCTGCGGGATTTTGCTCCGACCACCGTCCCGATTCAGAATTTGCTCATTCTCATAACCCGGCCGCCCTGCCGCCTCGTCCGTCCCGCCAATTTTGCGCTAATTAACTGTGTGCCAACTACAGCAGGAGGCCCCAAGTTTGGCATTGGCTGCTGGAACTTTGCCAGGCCCGTTTGCCTCGTCCTGCCAACTCATCCCGGGCAGGTCTGGCTGTGTGTTCATGTGATTTCATGCTTGTTGCCGGCAACGGAAAGTTACAATTTATGAGCACATCCTTGCGCGCTAAGCTTGTGTAAGCACGAGAGCAAGCCTGTCGTCGCCCGCTTTCGAGCACAAGCACTTGTAACACTCCGCGCCTTACACCCTCCTCCGAAAATCAACTCGTCCTGATTTCGCAGCGAGGAATGCAACCAGCCAGGCATCCAACCAGCCAGCCAGGCAGAGAGACAGCCAGCCAGCCATGTCCTGTCGCTGGCATTTTGACAGTTTCAAGCGCCAACTAATTTTCATTTTTCCCCAAATACAATTTCCAAAGTTTGCCCCTCATTTAGCAAGTCGTGGAATTTCATTTGGCGTAAACACATTCCCCATGTCATTGGCTATCTCCCCAGGATCTGGCTGTATAAAAACTCTCGTCGAACTCTGCCCCAATGACTTTTTATGAACTTTTCTAATGGTCTCGCACACAAAAAAACCCTTGTCGGACTAACTGCATTCTGTGCCAATGACTTGCCAAAACTTTACAACTTCAAACTTGATCGCAATCCCTCTCAGGTCTCGGCTTGAGTTCTCAGTACACAATAGAGAATTTTATGCATACTACTCGTATATAATATGTATAGAGATTTTGTTGTTTATATATATTACGAGGCAGCTGCATTGGCAAATCGAGCGAGGAGAGCTCGACAATTGAATTGCTATGTGGGTCATTTCATTTAATAATTCCATTTCCAGGCGAAAGGCAAAGCCAGCAACATGGCCAGGATTGGCAATCCGCATGCGATTCGCAATTTGAGTCCTTTGCCCATTTGAGCTGCAGTGAATGCCCGATAAGTCGGAGCTGAGCGAAGCGATTGAATCGTTTCATGGCGATTGCAAACTGGTTTAGGGTTTTAGTTTTACTAGTCAGACGGAGAGCCCCACAAAGCGCGATTATGGGGTGCAGTTTTCGCATGAATTGTATCACAAAAAGGTCACATTTCAGATTGCATTTAAGCTTAGAGTTTGAACAGAAAAATGCACAGAATTTGTCTCATCGCACGCCACATATTCTACTGAAAACCCGTCAATAATTTACATGTTTGTATATTCTAGTTTCCGTAAAAGAAACCTTTTCAAATTCCAGGAATTGTTGCAATTAAATTGTAGTTCAGCTAATGACCCACAATTGTTGATAAAGCACTGGCCATAAATGAACGCAACTTTTTTAATTCACTTACCATCAGATTATGCCAGATAATTCACTTTCCCAGCTTAATGATGTTTATTCAACAAGCAACATTATTGATTGCCAACGAAATTACCCAATTTTCTCCGTGTGTGTCCGATAGCCATTGAGCGCTTTAAGCCAGTTTTGGGCCAAATCCTTTGGGGCTTTGACTTTAAGGTTTCGTGGGATTAAGAGGGGCAACCCACTTGGCAGGTCTCGCCATAATACAGGTCAGTTTATCGCTCGGCAAAGGCACTTTGCATGCCAGGCGACACATTATTTCCGCCTTATAAACTTTTGCCGCTCGACTTTTCGCCACTTTTCAGCGGCGCCACCTCATGTGCGTGTGTTATTGAGTTGGCAACCCAAAAACTGGGACCAAACTGGGCCCAAACCCTGTCGATGCTTATCGTAGGCGAAATTTATGGAGATGGCTAAGTACGGTGTAAGCCGTGCGGCCCATTACACTCCAAAAAGTGTAGCACAAATGACTAATTATAATTTTCTGCCTCTTTCCTGTTTCCATGTTTCCATTTTTACTGTTTCGGCGAGCAGCTGCAACCGGTCCCGGCAATAATACCACTTGTGAGTTATTGCCAAAGTTAATTAAAAGCCAAAAAAGAGAAGGCAACGCCAGCAGGACTTAAGCGCAAAGGTGGGCGATGCATAAATCACGACGACAACAAACAAAGACGACAACATGTAGAGCTGCATTGTGAATGCCCCGATCCCAATGTCAATGCCTGTTTACATGGCCGATGAAAAATGGCCAACAATGTGGCCGAGGCAGTCCCAGCAAGGATAATGGCACTACCTGCAGCCAGCACCCAAAAAACAATTCAAAGCGAGATGACTTAAAGCGGCTTACGAGCAAGCCAGAACACACTACGAACGAGCACGCAACGTCCAACCCGGCGGATGCGTGATTAATTGCACTTTAAACAAACAACAACAACTGAAAATCGAAACGGACTCGACCCCTTGAAATATAAAACCAACAAGCCACAAGGAACCAGGAAAAAGCCGTCAAAATGTTGCCAACCAATGTGATGACATTCATGAAGAAGGTAAGTGGACTTCACAACTACCATTCGAAATTCGAATCGATTCGATTCGATGCGATGCGATCCAATTTGAAATAAATGAATATATAAATCAGGGAACTGTCACTGACAGCAGCCCGTAATTTATGCTTAATTTCATTTTCATTTGCCATTTGTGATTTTTTAATTATTCCCTGCCAGTCTGTCAGTCGGCGTTGGCCCTGAAAATTTAATGAGCAGCAAATGAAATGCAACAGAAACAAACCGAGACCGTAACGAAGTGAAAACCGAAAGGGAATTTTCCGCGCTTTTCTCCGTGCTCGATGCGGATGCAGGTTAAAGTTCCGCCAAATCATTTAAGCAGGGTTCAGGGTTTTGGTTAAAAAAAAAAAACAAGAAAATAAAAACCAAACCCAGCAACAAACAAACTGAACGGAAAGCAAACAAAACTTTTTAATTAAAAAGCCCTTTAAATGCCTTAGCCGCCTGACTGATTTTCCTTTTGTTTATGAGCCCGAAAAATATCAAAAATCCACAAGCAAAAAAAAATACGAGCAGGTTGGAGCCGAGGCAATCGAAGTGGTTCAATTATCCTGCCGAGCACCTGCCAGCCAATCCAGCTCCCGGGTGTCCCTTTTTATAATGCGGAAATTGTTTTCGGGGTAGGAATAAAATTATACATGAGCCGTTGGGCGTGTGAAGCCAAAAATAACACACAAAAAACGGCAAGAAACTGGGGAGACAAGCACGAAAGTGTAAATTCCGTAGAAATTCTTGTTTGGCACAAAATTCTTTGCAAAGTTAATAAAAACCGAGTTGAAAATTAAAAGGAAAGCCGGGCAACTAAATGCTGCACATTTTTGTGCGGCTGTCGAGCGGGTGGGCGGGGAGCGAGAGTTTTCCAAGTTTGATTAGACCAAATGAAGCACGAAATCAAAGCGTGGTCTGGAAGAAAATCAGAAACAGAAACAGCAACTGAAACGGGACAAACATTCAACCCATCTCAAGACAATGATGAGCCCGTTGACAGTCTGTTAGCAAGTCTGTTTCGGGGCCAAAGGATTTGTGCGAAAAACTTTTTCTATTTGGTCCCTTACGCATTCAAATGCCTAACAACTGTGCTGCTCGGTTGGGTATTTGGCGACAAATGCGATGGGACCTCACCGCAGGACATCAAAGGCATAAACTCGACGTTGCTGCAGTTTATTTGCAGCAATTTTCTTAATAGTGTTGCTGCTCTAAAGTTGCCATGCACTTGGCTCGTTACCCATTTGCCTGCGGTTGCCCAGCTCGTCTGCCTGCGGACTCGCCTGTGGCCAGCCATCCTGCATCCTACATCCTGTGTCTTGTAGGTGCCATCCTGCTGGCCACACGTGTCCCTATTTGGTTTCCAGTTGTCGGAGTCTTGGGTGTGCTATGCATTTCACTGCACTCGGCTGCAGGCCGTAAACAACAGCAACAGGCAGCAGGATATTGTGGCCCTGGGTGTAAGCACAGGCACGTGCTACAGCCAGAAATGGTAGAAAAAGGATATTTTGTAGGCGCAACACACAAATCTTTAAAGTCTTTAATACAGGAAATAGGATTTCCTGAAAGCTCGACAGTAGAATTGATTGAAGCTTATATTTTGGAAAATGTAAATTCATAAACTTCGAAATTTTCTGCCAGCGTAGACGTTCATTATAAACTTGGTGTGCAAGTTTTAAGTGGCAAAGTATTTGCTGGCTGCTTCCGTTTCAGTTGCGTATTGATTTCCCGAATGCAAACACTTTCATTCATAACAGACAAAGCAGAACTTTCTCCCAGTCAGTTGCTTCCACATTCTCCCAGCTTTTCCCGCCTTTCTCCGCTTTTCCTTTTATTTTCGCATTGACTGCCATTTTATGTGCCATACTTTGCGGCCATAAAGGGCGCACATATTGCCCGCCGTATTATTGTTGCCGTAGCTGGCACCAAAAGTGTGAGCAGACTGCTCTTAAACGTCAACACATAATTTTCGACACTAAACATGAAACTATTTGCGGCTTCGGGCCATAAGACCCAGACGGCAGCACAAAAAATCATTATAAATGACAAAATTAACACGGCAATAATTGTGAAGACAGGCAACTCCCACTCCAAGGACCTTCAGGAATGCAGAGCAGTAGTTTACCCTTGCGCTGGAAAAATGGCGTCAGACACCTGAGCACATAAATTAAGCGGGACGGGCCAAAACGAGGCATCTGGGTGTTTCACCGCCACGATGCTGGCTCCTGAATAATGGCCGCCTGAAAACAGACAACTATACATTTTCCTTAGATTTCGTGGAGTTGCCCCGCCTCTGTTTTCGGGGTCGTGGCGCAGACATAAATCCGCAGCATGAATATTACCCGGCCGACATCAAATGACATCATCAAAAATGTAGCCCCAGCTTTGAGCACAAAGCGGCCATAATCTGACACTAGATGCCGCTTAGTTCGCGGCTGTGTTGGCTCCCCTATGCAGAGTCCCCTGATTCGCTGGTACTACCCCCTTTTACTTCGGTCCATCCACCATGCTAGAGCCCATAAGGCTCACGGGCACCCGGGTGTTATGTAGGCCCTAGTACCGCCCCCGTTTTATCCCAAAGGTAGGCAGCCGAAAACGTTGCAGCCAAAAGCACTTAGCGTAATTTGCGCTGGGCGAGAAAGATGGAAGCTCTATTTGGGCTTACACGGCGAAAAATAATATCAACTACCTAAATGCTTTATAACTAAATTCGGGAAGTTCCAAACGGACTTGCAACGACAAAGTGTTGAAGAAGATGCAACCATTGAAACTCTTAGAAGAAATGTTCTTTGATTTTTCTTACAGTCTATTCACAACTCATTTTCTCAACATACTCGTACAAAACATAGACGCTGTAAAAACCCAATAACTAAGCATACTCCTGAGCCAAAATGTAGTTCATCAAATATAAATAAAATAGCTTATTTGCATACTGTTTTGAAATCACAATTTCCTTCTATTTTTTCGGGTGTGTAGCCAAGTGTGCTGCTGTTTGTTCCGGTTTCGTTGGCGCTTTGGCAAATAGAAAATTTCCACTTCATAAAATGCTGACAGAGCAGAGCAGCACTTATGTTTTCGGGGCCCGGCTGGTCGGCTGGTTGGCTGGTTGGCTGGCCGCCTCCAATTGTTATTCTTCCCCCCAGAAACACACACTCCTTCCTTACACCCAACCAGCTAAGCTCGGTGAATCCCCTTCAACCATCGCCTGTGTGCATTAAAAAGAATGACGGCAATTTTTGAAAGCAGCCAAGGCTCGGGCAGGCATGATTCTTTCTTCCTTTAGCCCGGCCGTTGTTTAATCAAAAATTACTTGCCACACTTTACGATTTTTTGGCAATTTGTTGCGCTTCCAGCAGCAGCTCCCAGACACAAAAAAATCAAATAAAACGCAACGCGTTACTTTCACCTGCGTGCCCACAATGACGGGGCAAAAAAAAAATATAGGACGAAACGAAGAAACAAAAAAGTGAAATCTGAGAACCAAATGGAAACTTCCCTGGCTCATTTGGGAATTAGGCTTTTCCTGCTAATATCATCTACTTTCCTTCAGCTAGATAATTTGAAAATAATTCAAGAAAATGACTGGCAGGTATTATCTTCATATCTGGTTACACTTGCCTTGAAATTGGAACTCATGGATTTCCATAAAAATAGTAAATATAGAAGCACATCCGCGGGATTACGGGTACAAATTACTGATATTACTTCGTTACTGAATGAAAAGAACTAAATTCAACTGTTGCATAAGCCTGTTAGCTGATGAAAAATAAGTTGAAATAGGTGGCAGCAACGAAACCCCATTTTTGGCCAATAATCTCATCGTTTCGTTGGCTTTTTACGTTCATGGGGGCCAAGCCACAAACCGAATAAACATTTACGGCTGGGGCAAATCAAGCTTGCACCCCCGATACGCCAATCTACTTATCCAGACAACCTTGCCCCGCCACCCTGCTTATGCTAACCTTCTCCGCTTTAACTTTCCCCCCAATTTACTTTCTATCCGTAGATGGTGGCCACCGATGAGCAGACCACCGGAGGGCAGCAGCATGCAACGGACTCGGGAGCGGGGGCCTCCAACACGGGTGCCCTGAACAAGATGAAGGCAACGCTGTCCTCGTCCCTGCTGACGGTCACAGACAAAGGTAAGTATTCGTAAACCTGGGATATCCTTGCAGGCGAATTTATGGCATGAATTTTCATACAAGTGCTAAAGCTGCTTGTGCGCTAAACTTTGTGCAAACTTTTAGCGGGCAAAGTCAAAGGGAAAGCCAAACAGCATGTGTGCACGTGTGTACATAAGTCATGGCAATCAGCAATGAGAAATGCGCAATGAGCGCCGGGCTAACGGCGCGTATACGCAATATTTTCAGCTTACACTCGTTTGCATCGCTAGCTGAATTATTCAAAGGGGTCAAGTCATTGATGGCGATGATGCCCCATTACCCCCCAGTCACACTGTCGCATTGTTATGGTGTCCATAAACGGAAACCGAAACCTAAACCAAGAGTCAATAAAATCGGTAGCAGCAGTGGCTTTTGGTTCAGTTTATATAGTTCCTCCGCCACGAAAAACATGAAAATCTTGTGTTGACTTTTGTGTTATTTTTATCGCATTTTAGTTGACGGCGACCACCCAGCCAGTCAGCCAGTCAGCTTGTTGATTTTATTGCATTGCCATTCGATTTATTAGAACTGAAATGCCCAAATCTCACTTCACGATGTTTATTTAGTCTTGGTCGTAAAACCGGGAGACATATCTAACGTTCGTTCTCCGATTTTATTGTTTGCGCACATAATTTTTTTTCTGGCATATATTTTGCCACTTGTGCGGCCCTTGCCACATAATTGTGGATAATCGAGCCGAGTCACCTGAAGTGTTGGACCAGCCAACCACAAGTTGTAGTCCAAAAATGTCACACCAGTTGACACATAACCTAACAGCACAAAAAGTTCCAACTACCTTAGTGTATGGGTCCTGTGTGCCCGCTCAGTGCATGCAGTATTTTTATACGTATATAGAAAACTGGGGAAAAAACGTTTTCTCCATTGTTTCATATTTGCTTTGCCACTTTTACGGCTGAAAATGTCAAGCGCGCGCTGCCAAAAGGTAAAAGCACAAGGTGCAACTGTGCGTATGAGCAATGCTCGCAGTCCTAGCGCGTTTTTTTGTCCTTGCCACCTGACTGTGACTAATGCACCGCGACTTTTTCCGGGCCACAGAAAACTTTTTACAATTTTCTCAAGGGTAAAATATAACACACAGCCTGGGACTCACAGCTGAGCACATAATCGTATAAATGCATGCAAGTGCACGAAAAAGGCTTCGCTTTATCAGGTTTTCAGGAAGCGAGAAAACCGGAAATGAAATATCAAATGTTTGTCTAAAATTTATGAGAGTACTTTAAAGTGCAACGAAAGAATATGAAGCAAAGTAAGTTCCTCGTTATTTAAATCCAAATGCAACGAGTTACATGAGTTGTTAAAGTTTCACAATTGAATCAATTGAAACTACAAGTTAATTCCATTCACAAGCCCTTTGATTAATTCCATTTAATTAAATATAATATGAGGATTAGTCTCATAAATACCAAAGCCAATACAAATTATTTCTTTTGCACATGGTTATTATGGGTTTAATTTGCTGCCTTCTGCGAAATTCAATAAATCAACTTTTTCAAACATTTATAGGTTGCAACAATTTTCAAAAATGTTTGTGGTTTACCAAATTTTTAGCATAATTCAATTCCATTGGCAATTTAAGCACTTCCTTTAACCTTGTTCTTTATTAAACTTTTAAGGCTGTCGTCAATATCCGTAGTGGTTGGTAATTATTTTATTTATCACATTTGCCACCTGTCGTTCGGCAATTAGTAAGCCAAACAAATTATGTGGCCTGACAACGGATTAAGCCGAGAATAGAGTGCACATTTAAAGCACACATTGCACAGAGAAAAAACCTCTAACCAACCTTATTTATAAGTTTACCCTTTTCAGGGAAATCGTTGTATAGTCAAGTTTCAATTTACCAAATTCTTTGTAGTTTTCTAGTGCTGAAGTGTATCTTTTAATTTGAACTACTAATATTATTCTACTGTATCCGGGGTACATTTGGGGCATTGAGGTCAGTCGATGCAATCAGCGGAAAATCAACAAGTTTCCAATTGGGGGCCGCGGCGGTTGGCACCGCCTCCCTCGCCTCGTAATTGATTACATGACTTTCAGCTCGCTACAATGTGTCCTTTTCTCCACTCTTTCTCGTTGCAAAGTTAATAAAATGTCGCCACGCCCCTCGTTGGTGCCCACGGAGGCGGACACCAGCGGCAGTTATGGATCGCCCAGCTACCAGCAGCAGCAACAGGAGTCCGGCGGCAATCTGAACAACAATAATAACAATAGCAGCGGCACCGCCGCATCGGGCACAGGAGCCGGAGGCGCTGGAGCGGCCAAACAGGAGCCGGGACGCAGGGCCGGGGCGTGTCGGGTGTGCCTGAAGTCCTTCAAGCCGGACGACTACCACAAGACGTGCTTCGAGTGCCAGCAGCGAGTGTGCGAGGACTGTGCCAGTTACAGCAAACTGGACGAGCACGAGGATGCGGTGAGTGGGGCCGGGATTGCAGGGCGGAGTGCTGGGTGGAGTGCAGGGCGCGGAATGCACCTTCCAGGCCACTAGGCAATGTGGCATGGTCGCGTGGCACAAATAAACCCGACACAGCGGGCAGCACTCAATTAATGAAGAAATTATAAGAGCCACAGGCCAAGCTCTTTTCAGTTAGAAAACTAAATGGTTCCCTTTTAGTGAAAGTTAATTAGAAATCATATCTTTTGCTAAAAAGTAGAGTTTGCATTCTAAGCTAGTTTGCTTAAAAACTAACAAAAACATTGAATAAAACGACCAAAAGAAGTAGGGCCTCCGCAAAATATGCATATATGACTGCAATCCTTCAACATATTTCTTTATTTCTGATTTAGACTTCCCTAGACTTTTTTTTCTTTAAATCAGAAATTACAATATATACTCTACCATACCGCGGGCGTTANCAGAAATTACAATATTTACTCTGCCATACCGCGGGCGTTAACTAACCACTTTAATATGCAAATTTTTAAAGCACACAGCTCCCTTGTTTCATAGGAAAATGTCATACACTTATTCCTTTTGCAAGGGCGCTAACCACTGGGGGTGCCATGGGTCAGTGCACACACAAATTAGATTTGAGGGGACCGGTGCATGGGGTTGCCCCGTTGACAATGGCTCAACTGTGGCCTATTCACCGCGGGGCATTAACAGGATAAAGACCGAATTAACGAGATTAAACGACATCCCTGGCGCTGAGGGAATCAGTTGCACTCGCCTGCCTGTTATATTTCACTGGTATCGCGCATCTATCAACACCCGGGCCGCATAATGATCATTGATAGGCCAAAGGCAACAGCAGCAACAGCAGCAGCAGCAGTAGCAACAACAGCTACACGTACAAGTGCAAAGGCAACATTGTCTTTGGCCCCGAAGTTGTGGTAATTTGTCAAGAAGCCCGCCAACGCCCTGAACATAAAATTTAACGTTTGTCTGTCAACCTGGCCACTTTGGCTAATTGAAATTGATGTTCATGGGCGTCGACAACAACAGCGAAAACAACACACAACCTGTGTGTATGCCATGCCCCCATACCCGCCCCAATATACGAGTAATTATGGGCCTGGCAGAGGGTGTTGTGTTGTGGTCTCATCGTCGGCCACTCGCAGCCATCGCAGTCGAAAATAATCATTTAGGGCGTACCACATGGGCCATCTGCCTGGAGTTCGGTTGCACATGAGCCCATTTATGGTTGATATGTAACAGAAGTGTAACTTCTAGGATAGCCTTAGAAACCTTCTAGTATTATAAACACCTAAATATTATTGGTATATTTTAAGATGTCATAGGTACGCCTAGAAATCTTAAAAGAAAGTGTAAACTTCAAGAGATACTCAGCTGTTGGTTTGAAAATTTACTTATTATTAACAAATTTTCTCTTAAGATTTTCCTGTTGTATATTTAAAGCAAAAAGCTCAACTTTTCATAAATTTTCCAAGCCGGGGAAACAAGAAAGAAACAAGAATATCAACGACTTTTCTACGAGTCTCTCGCCGCCTTAAGTGAAGTTTTTGCAAGAAATTCTTTGCAACACCCCCGCGATCAGAGAACGAACTTTTTTGCAAGCACGTTTACAGACTTTGTTGCTTTGTTGCTTTATGCTTCCTGCTCTTTGCTTTTGGCTTTATGCTTTTGGCTTAGAGCTAAGCCCTCGCATCCACACACTCTAATACTCTGGCTCCCGAAATCGATTTGGCCCGCCCCCACTTGCCAGGCTTTTGCATATGCGATGAACAGAAAATAAATCTTAAATTTTCATGAGCAGAGCGCAGAGTGCAGCGTGCTACATGCGCTGACGCGGCAGCTTCGTGTGGCAGCTTGGAAATAACTTTTCAGTCGATTTCTCGATGGGATCATGGACTGGCAGCCGCAGCGCTATGTAATTACAGAGCACGCAACTGGGGAGCGCAGAGGCAATAAACCAGAGCCCAGGCTCTAGTTGCAGCTGCGGCGAAGAGGACCAGCCATGTGGCTTTGTACACTGTGGGAAAAGCTTGAAGGTTTTCTTAATGAAACCCTATACAGGAAATCTCCAAAGTATTGCAGGTTTCTCTAATGACCATGCAGTATACCCAATGTTTCCATAAACTCTCAAGAACAGGCTCAATAATTCTCGAGAAACATCCCTAGATACTAGGAGGCACCCAAGGATTATTAGATATTGGTAACACAGTTTTAGGGATACCAAACAATCTTCAGTGCAGTGACTTAATTACAATGACGGCAGCTTCCGCTGAGGCAGCCATGGCAAAGAGGGAAATTGCTAGGAAGGGTTGAACAAAAAATAGGGACGATGGTGACACACATGACGATTGAAGCCGCTGGGCAAAATGAATCAGCAGTCAGGTGGAAATGTAACGAGCATTGTGCGGGCGTGCCGCGGAAAAAGGGAAGTGGAAAATGCAGCTGAGCGGGCACAGGATACAGGTTGCACGCTGCTTGATGCCCGTTGCACGTTGCCCGTTGCACGTTGCAGGTTTCAGCGCTGCAGGCACACCTGTGCCCCAAAGCTGCGTGAGCCACATAAGGGTTCGCCTTTCCTCCCATCGCCGCGTTCCCTTCTGGAAATAGAATTTCCCGCAACGTGCTGGGGCAAAAAGTTTTGTTCAGCAAAGTAATTAATATTTATTTTCGCTGCCCGCCAGTGGCCAGCATAATGGGTTTTCTTAAGCTTTCTCGCTGGCCAGCAATAAATAGTAGTCCTCTGTGTGGCGGCCACAAATAGATTCCTGCCGCTTAGCTGGCAATTTTAATTAACGCTACCACAGTGGCGCACTCGATGATGAAAATTGATTTTTTCCGCCGTTCCAGACCATGTGGCGTTGCAGTGTGTGCCGTCGGAAAATGGCCTCGCGGGTCTGCATTCCGCAGGACTCCACGGACTCGATGCTGGACGTCCCGGTGCTGGAGGCCCTCCAGAGGCGTCACTCGGACGCCAAGCTCGGCAGCAGCACCCAAACCCTGGCGCCCAGCAATGGGGCAGCCCTGGCCCCTCCGCGCAGTCCGGAGCTGAGGCGCCACTCGGACGTTTCGCCCGCGTCGCTCAAGGAGCTAGAAAGGGTAAGTGTTCGGAAATCGTCATGCCAGGACATTAAGGCAGCGATAAAAGACATATATTTTTATTTGATAGTGTCTTCTCATGTTTCAGGAAATTGTAAGAACCTTAAAAAAACAAAGGAACATATTTTTTAAGAAATATAACTTCTTTAGAGAGACCTTTATATTAAGTTTTCGTTGGTAAATCCTAAGTTTTATCTTTGCTATCAGTTGCCAACCACAAAACCAATATTGTAAATAGTTATATCTTATATTTCAACATCTCCTTGCAGCAACTGAAAGGTGGCCGCAGCATGGCCCCCAGTCGCTCGAACAGCCCGCCTCGGGGCGACGGCGGAGAGCCGGCCTTTGGGGCTCCCTTGTCTCGGATGCAGTCACGCAGGGGATCCCGGGTGGCCCGCCAGCACAGCTACGACGACGACATGAAAACCGGACCGGTGGGCGGCAGCATGGGCGGCGGGGGACCGGCGCTCGGTTTGGGGGCAGATGGAGCGGGCCTGGGCATTCCGGCAATGCCGCGCAGGTAAGCCAACTCAGCAGGGCAATCCAAGCAGCAGATCTCAAACAGATGTGGCCCACAGGAAATCCGCCTACGATGTGTTTGCCCCCGGACTTATGCAGGCAGGCGGGCCAGGAGTAGTCGGAGCGGTATCGGCCACACAGTTGCAGAGGTCGCCGGGCGAGGGTGGCATCATGCCGCCCATCCATCTGCCCGGCTCGAGACGACCCTCCTTCCGGGTTCCACACGCCTCGGAGGACATGCAGAACGATGACTCGCCGGGATCGCCGGACAAGGGCAGTCCCGTGCTCACCGTCGACGAGGACCGACGGATGCGGCGGCGCGGCT
This sequence comes from Drosophila ironensis, assembly GCA_021223825.1. Taxonomy (NCBI): domain Eukaryota; kingdom Metazoa; phylum Arthropoda; class Insecta; order Diptera; family Drosophilidae; genus Drosophila; species Drosophila ironensis. Next base: position 297,180 of record JAJJHQ010012325.1, read on the forward strand.
CGCAGCTGTAAGTATATTTTGTTTACTTTAAACACGTTTTAAAGACGGGAACATATTCAAGAAATCAAAACTAAATTTGTGTTCAATTTCCTTGTCTTTCAATTACAGTCCCGACATTGCGATGCTGCAGAATCGCGGAGCATTGCCGGCGGCTCCCGTGGCTGCCATTCCGCCGCCCATGGCCTCGTTTACGGGCCCCAATCTGGAGGATTTGGAGGCGCCGCGGCGCCAGACCTCAATGGATGGCGAGGCCATACGGATCGTCATTCACGACGTCGATTCGGGACCGATTTGTGCATCTAAGCGGCGCATCATCCTGCGCCGGGATCCCACAGACAAGGCGCATCGCAGTGAGTGAGCTTAGTGACTAAGGCACAGGGCTTGAGAGCCAACGGGGGCTTACCTTCCAAATGGCTGTGTGTTTGGGAGTTTGCACTGAGAAAAAATGCACACTTAAACGGGATTTATCGAACAAATAGAGATTAGATTTGTGCTGCAAATATTTCCAATGAAACACCATGATTTGACGATGGCACTTCACTTGTTGAACACAAAACCTTGATGTTTTCTTTCTCTGTTTTGGTCTCGGAGTGAGGATTGCTGGTCGGCTCCATCCGGCTTCGGTGGCTGTCCTGCACCCTCGGTACCGCACCGGAAATGGGCAAGTAAACAGGACTCATTACAACGTTTGGTTATGCTAATTCGGACGGAGCAACCGAGTTTCCTCTGGTCGTGTTCTCCCATGGTTTTGCGGGAGACTTAATTCCCTCAAAAGCACAGGATGCATGGTAGTTGCGAGTGCGGGGGCTATCGCCAAGGATAATGTGGTTTCGGCCCCCGTGGGCCTTAATGAAACCCAAAGCGGAAGCAGTCTGGTAGCAGATTAAGCAACTGAGCGGATTTTATCGACATAAAGGCTGAGCTACGAGAGCGGCAAGGACACTCCCCAAACCCAAACCCAAACGCAAACCCCAAGCCCCATATATACGGAAAAAGGGACATTTAGCTGCTCGGCATTGTTGGCCAATGTCATTTGCCAGGGTTTTTGTTGTCCGCCCTCTTTGTTGCCTGCTGCCCCGCACACATCCTGTGGATGTATTTTAATTATATGCATTTTTGTTGCATACCTCAAGGGGCCAGTCAGTCAGGAGCAGGAGCAGGAGCAAGACCCCCGTACAAATGAATTTTTAATTATCGCTCGTGAACGCGAGGCATGAAAATCAATACGAAATGAACGTAAACCCGTGCCAGCAGCTCTCCGTATTAGAATGCAAAGCAAATTTAAACACGAGCAGAGAAATCGAGAAAAATTTGAAAAAAGTGGGAAAAAATTGCTGAAAACGAATGGCAATGCAAAGTTTACGCCTTGCTGACCATAAATAATAATGCGCCCCGAATGTTTGGCATGTGCATGCATGGCTTGCTCTTTGCATTCACATCCCTGAACATCTCGGAACATCCGAACATCCAATGCAATAAAAACTGGTCGGCATCCTGGCCTGCGTCCACACAGACAAGTGGTACAGGCAGTTTTCCATTTTTCTGCTAAGCAAAAAATAGGAAGAAGCCTTCTTTTTGACACTTAGATGCACTCAGGACACGAGGCCAACACTGAATTTCAAATTTCAATGCAAGGGAACTCTTAACGAGCAATGAAAAGCCTATGCAAATATGGCAGAGTAAACTGCAATTTGATTCTTCGTTTAGCTGCAAGAACGATTTCTTATTGCTCACCAACGAGCAGGAATGATTTATTCAAAATGCTATTCAATTGGGGGAAAATGCAACAAATTACTCACCTCGAAGACGAATTTAATGCACTTAAAGGCTTCAGAGACGCCTATAATTCCAATCAAAATAACTAGCCACTGGCTGGCACAGCGCGCCAAGTTTTTCCCCTTATTTTCCCATCGGTTAGCCACCTGTGCGACGTGCGCTTGCTAATATAAAATTTCAATTTGCATATCATAAAAAAAAGGAGAAATGTCAATACCCAACAAATACGCACAAGCCTGTCGCTGCAGCAGCCAAGAATGTGGGCGTGATGGTGGCTGCAAGTATACCACACTACAGGATATACCCTCAAGTGTGTTCGAGATATCGTGAGTTAAGCCCACTCTCGGGAGAGTTGTCTATATCTATCTGACTGCCTGCCTGCCTGCCTGCTTACCCGACATATTTGATATGCAGCGAAGCAAGTGGAATTTTAATGTGCTAAACCATTTCCTTGGCTTGCCAGGGCTGCGCAGCTATTTGTTGTTGTATATCCCCCACATCCTTGCCGGCATCCTTATCCTTGTACCCGGAGCTCCATCGTGTGGGCTGTGGCTTGTGGTGGCAGCTGTGCTGCAATTTACCTTGATATATTGAGCGATGATGCCTTGTAATTTCCAACGCAACGCAGTCGAGCCCCAAAACATGTTACGCAGTAGCTACTAGCTACTCACCACCCCGCATCTCCTATACATATTTTTTTTCCTTTAGTTGCATTAACATTCGCAGGTGCACGCTAGTAATTAGCCAACCTGCTCTCGCCCTTGGGAGCTAATGGAAGAGTTTAATTAAGCAGCCGCCATGCTGTGTATGTGCCGATGGGCCATGTAATTGAATTGTTCCCAACCAGCCAGCCAGCTAGGGAGGCAGCAGCATTTGGATTCGCATTCGCATTCGCAATCGCAATCGCTTTTGGTGCTGCCCTTCAATTATGCAACGCTTAAGTGTTTGCCAACGATGTCCGATAGCAAACTGTTAATCGCCAAAAGGGTCCCGAGGCAGGGGCTCGGGAAACATAGATTTCCGGGAGACCGGGGGGAGAGTGTAGCGCCAAATGGTGCCTTAACACGCCTAATGAAATTTTATGCATCCTCATGAGGCCCACACAAACACCGCATGCCAAGCTACTGTATGTATACATTTATTGCGGCAAATCACGAACCTCACTCTCTGATATTGCGGAGGCAACAGGTGGCCAACTGCCACGCCCCCCAACCATAAACGCCCTAAACACTAAACGCTCGCTTGGCTGCCTTTTCATAGTTCTACGACTCACAAGGCGGCGAGAAATAGCATTATTTCCATAAAACGCAGGCTGATAAATCGAAGTGGTTGAAACCGCTCAAAAAACTGTAGAAGTTTATTGCAAAGAGCTTTAAAAACCTTATAATTTTGTTTGTTACAAGCTATTGAAAATTATTTTACTCTTTCCTACTTTGTAAAGTCAAAGTTATAGAAATATATTTTGTAAACTCTGAATCTCCTGCCACACTAAACCTACCTAAGGTGTTCTCCGCAATCTTGAGCTTAGTTTATTAGTTTAATTTAGATCATGTTTACATGATAACCCCGACTATCACTCTGCTAGTTTAATTAAGAGTCAATTTTTATGGCAGTTGATAGAAGCCACTAAAACGCTTACGCTCATGACTCATCCCCTCAGTATCTTACCTGCTGCCCTGGCTGCTCCGGCTTCAAGGATGCAGCATCCAGGATGCAGGTGTGCAGGTGCGGCCATCGATTAAGTCGTTCAATGTGTGTCAGCTAAAAGTTTGCACAGTTAATGTCATTAGGTGGGTGTCTGGATGGGGAGCATGTGAGGGATAGATAGAAGGACATGCGATTGCCAGGGCGTAAATTTAAAAAGTTCTGAGGAAGAAACTGAAGAGGACAAAAGTTGCAAAATGTGGAGCTTAGGTAGTTAGTTTTCCAATTAAAGCGAAATCTCTGCATGTCAGTCAGACATCCTTTTTCGGTATTTTCCCGTCTGCTGTCGAAGGATATTTTCTTTCAAAGCCCGGACCTGGGCTCTAATGACCGACATACATATGCTGATTCAATTTGCTGGCATATTTATGGACCTCGAGCAACAAAAGAAACGGATACTCGAAATAGGACTAACCCCTTGGACCCTCCGGCCGTAAACACACCTTTGTGTGGCCCCGGCTTATTAAATCCCAATGATGGCCCCATAAAAAATTGTCGGCCATCCGGCAAACAAATTGTATCATAAAAGTGGCCAGGCCAAGAATGGCAAATACTCACGGAAAAGGACAACGGACTGCCGACCGGCCTCGGACGCGGAAACAATGAGACAAAGGAGTTTTTTGGACGAAAGAAGAATAAACTGAAACGAGGAGCCCACCTTACGGCTCAGATTCTGGGTGGCCTTCTCATGATTTTTACGGCCCGAACGAATCGAAAATTTCACTCAGCCCGCGCTCATTTCGGCCATGTTAAGTGCTGGCTTAAAGGCAAATGGCCAGCATTCGCGACTTGGTCCCAAAACTGTTGCGTCATCGAATGAATAATCTTTTCCGCTTAGCCTTTTTTCCTTGTTTTTTTTTCGCCTGCTTGTCGGCCAAAGGATTTGCGTTTTATTTATTTTGTTTTTATTGCAGTCTTTGGGGCGAAAAGATGGCGAAAAAAACTTTTGATTAAAACACACTCAAACCCAAACGAAAATAGGGTGGGTTGGGATGAAGGCATGAGGAAAAACGTCGCCTTATCCTAATTGGGTATCAATGCGCCTGAATCAACAGCAATGGCGGATGCGCAACATTTTATTGCATACTGGCGGGCGCACAAGTTTGCCACCATTTCCTGCGCAAAACTTGGACCAGCTGTCGGCCTGTCACAGCGACCTGTCCTGTCGCGTCCTTCGAGGTCCTCGCAGACTCCTCCTGGCTGCTCCTTTTGCCCAAGACATGCTCACCTTGGAGACGCAATTTCATTGTCAACGCCGCTCCGGTGGCTGGTTAACTTTCGCCGCCCATTGTCTGCAGCCACACAGCAAGGAATTTAATGCGCTTTTAAGGGGACAACTTTTGCTGGATTTATGCTGTAATATTTTAGAATAACAAGTGGAGGGAGAAATTTTAGCCAGACGGCTGAAAGAGAAGATATTAAGGCAAACAAAACATTTACCTTCCAATTAAAGGCAACAGCTTGAAAATACTCGTATGTCTATGCATTTATGAATAATTCGTTACGAAATAGTAATTACCAATCTTACCACTATATCCAATTTTAACAACCCCTTAACGTTGTTTTCATAATAAACACAACTTTCTTTCTGTGCACCCAAACTGCTCAACTGAATGCCCTGAAGGCAGCGACGGAAATCCGCTTTCGCAAGTTTTCGGCGCACAAATTGTTGAAATTAGTTTTCTGCGCCAAATGATAAGTACTTGAAACCGAACTGCAGCCGCTTCAAAATTGCAATTTAATTAATTAAATTGTTTGCAAGCTGAAATCACTCAATGCTACCGCTCCGCCCGCAAATGTACTGGGGGTGGCCAGGCTTTAGCACATTTTCTCACACTTGAAGTGCACTAAATGTCAAAAGGGGTCAAGTTCAGGTCCAAGACCGCACACAACACAAAAAAAGAAAGTAAAGAAAACAAAATTAAGCACTCGAAAATCTACAGCAGCAGAACATCCATCCACATTCTGCGGGTCCAAGAAAAACGAGACTAAAATACGTTGACTAAGCAGAAAAACTTAGCAGACACAAGAAAGGCAAACACCAACAGGGCGTATACGCAATGTTGGTTCAGTTGAGGCGGGGGATTTTGTTTTCGGTTGCTTTACAGTGCCAGTGGTGCAAAGTGCAAATGAAATCAACGCAAATTGTTGCCACATGCCCGAAATTTGTATCTGTATCTGGCAAAGTACGTGCCGTAGTCACAGTCCCCGGATTTTTCCTTTTGGCCAGTTCAAGAGACTCTTCTATTGATTATTTTCTCGGTGCGTGAGATGGCTGTTATTAAATTTGACATTGTCTACTCTCGATCTGCAGCACGTGGCTTTGGAATGCGCGTCGTCGGTGGAAAGACCGGAGCCGATGGCCGACTTTTCGCCTACATTGTGTGGACGGTCCCGGGAGGTGCGGCCGAGAAGAATGGTTTGCAACAGGGCGACAAGGTGAGTATGGGAGGAGGTTCGAGGAGGCGGCAAAGCAGGGCTTAAAATCGGCTACAGAATGATGGAAAGGGTGCCAAAAACGCGGCCAACCGCAGTGCAAATTCAGCCAGCTGTCGGCACCTAAATTAATAGCACATGATTGATGATCTCTGGCTGGCATATTTTCAGCACTCTGCAAACATGAGCTATTGCCACAAGTTCTATTTACGGAAAATGGAAATTTATTAACATTTAGATGAACTGCCAGTCCCAGGGTTTTAACTTAATTTCAGTAGAAATACCCAGCTGGCAAATTACTTACTTTTATAATTAGTAAAAATGAAAAGGGAACTAGAAACTTTTAAAGATTCAAAGGGCAAGATATGCAACTACAAATTCCTTTATAGATTCTCGAGTGGAATGGCATGTCGCTGATTGACAGGAGTTTCGAGGAGGTCTGCTCTATTATGGACCGTACTGGAGACATTGTGGAGCTGCTGGTGGAGCATGCCACGGACTTCCGGATGTGCGATTTGTTCGACGAGAACCTGCCACCCGGAAATGCCGGCGGGCAGAGTGGACCCCGGCGTTCCGGCGATGGTCCTGTGGGCCTTGGACTCATTGCGGGTAAGTTTTTGGCAAATATTGGAAAATAAAACAACTTGTAAATACTAAAAACATATACCCTGTAAGTAAACCGACTATGACATTTACATAATTTTCATTTGTTGCTCTCGTTTCTTGTTACTTCTTGTCACATAAATGTATTCAAATGAAAACAGAACCCGAAACCACAACAGACAAATCACCAGCATCGCCAACTAGACGGAAATTACCAAAAACTCCGGTATAAAACTATTTCGTTATATTTCGTTTGTGTAAGAGTATGAGAATAAGCTGCCGACGCGGCGGTCGAGGACATTAATATACGAGAAATTTAACAAACACACCGAGCTATGTGCAGCAAACCAAAATGCCCCAAAAAAAAAAAAACAAAAAACAAAATACTAAATACCGTTTACATGTTACCCGTACAAAAAGTAGCTATTAAATGCAGCTTAAGCATTTGCAGCCGTATTTCCACACGATTTCAGCTTTCACAAAGTGCTCACGAAATGAATTAAACTCTTCGTACTTGATTGCAGCTTCCATGCTAAAAATATTTAAAATATTTATAAAACCTATATATAAATACTCGTATAAAACTCACCCTTTCTGGCCACTGATTCAACGATTTCGATTACGATTTACTTTGACCCATTGTTTGAGTTTCATGAATAAGACACACTCATATACCTGATATATTTACAGTAGCTAACAACGTAATACATTTCCCCCATTTAATTTCTATATATAAGTGTTTCCCCTCAGTTTTCGATTTGAGTTTCAATTTGAATTCGAATATGTTTTACACCTGTTTTTATTACGAATTACTAACCATGCGAAATGGCTAAATGTGTTCATTGCTATATTTCTTTGTCATATAACCACAAGATGTACCTACATATGTCTCTTATTTTTCGGTGTTGGTAGAACTTAGTGATTTCGAGAAACTACATAAATATATTGATACATATATGATACTAACATGCCCAGCTAACGTATGTAGACGGTTAAATAAGTATGCATAAACTAAGGCAAAACCTAGACGCCGAAATGTGCTTAGGATATGTATGCTCAACGACGTGGATGAGACCTTCGTTTCAAGTCTGTTTTTTCCTTGGTTGAGACCTTTTCCCGCACGGGCAATCCAATTGCCCCGGGAACACAGTAAGAACAAAGCACCAAACAATAGAGATTTAAGAGAACGTACTCGTATGAAGTTTTAAACACACAGATTCGTGTCTATGATAACCCTCGGCTCTGTCTCGAATTTTGAGCTTCTTCCCGAAAGCCGTGACATTCTCGTAGTACTAATGTATATGCCGCTTGAGTAGGATGCCCCTTAGGCTCTACGAATCGAAACAATAATAACAAAGGAACAAAACAGAAACCTACGGAAAAGAACAAGCAAATATTACAAAGGCAAATTGTAATGGTACCTACTATGCAGTTACACGATATGATAAATATATATAATTAGTTCATAAACCGAAATCTTTATAAATGTTACTAGTGCAAATTTGTAGCGAACAGAGTTTAACAATATTTGTGTGTGTTTTAAATGTTATTAACCATATACAACTTATATGTAATAGTAAGAGAAATTTAAATTGGAAGTAAAAGAAATTAAGAAAACCATAAGTAGTTTGTTGTTGAAATGTTTAAATGTGTTTTTAAGCCAAAGTACCCGAAAATCCAAGTACAAGTTACATGCAATCCGTGTAATTTACACCTCTATCTCTATCCATCTCTTTATCTTTATAAATGTATGTGACTGTTAGTGCTATGTTTGTAAATGTTAAACGAAAGCGGAAACGGAAACGTAAACGAAAGCAGAGGCAGAAACGTATGTAACCCCTGTGGAGCCCACCTACATGAAAAAAAGTCGTAAAACCCAAACATACTCGTACTTAAGAATCATGGTAACCAAGTGCTAAGAGCGGAGAATCATTTTAAAACTGAATTTACTTGTTTACCTTTGAAATCGAATGATGAAAAAAGAAACAGATGCTTTGTAGCTATGTAACTCCTGTCAGATGGGTGATAACTTTGATTGATTTCGATCACAACACTTTTGTATAGCCTACACATACAACATCTATGAAATATATACATTATATATATTTGTATTCGTAATAACTAACTATAGTTGCAACAGCCACTGCAACTGCAACTGTAACTATACCTGTAACTGAATTATTGTACTAAATTTATGAAACCTTTACAAATGGAATCACAGCACATGGTCGCGTTTTTGGGCAGGAATTTAGGAAGTTAGGCTCCCTCCTAGTGTGACAGTGAAAATGCAAACGGATGTGAAAATTTTTTAGACGATTACATGCACTAACCGAGCAGCTCTTTCCATGCTATACGAATGCTATGCAAATGCAAAAAAAACCAAACGATATACATTGAATTGAATTGTGAACAGCAAAATATATGTATTTATAAACATCCAGTTTAATAGTCACTAATGCGTATACCAGCGTACCGATGTGCTAGAAACCTAAATCTAAAACTGAAAAGACAAAAAGAAATGTGAAAATAAAGTCTCTCTATTTAACTGCAAAAACAAAACGAAAGCGTGTGCAAACAATTGAGATCTCTCTCTCCCGTGCCAGGACTACATGCTTTATCCTTTCAAAACAGCAACAGCAGACCCGCATCCTGCAACCTTGCCTCCAACCTGCAACCTGCAACCTGCAACCAGCAACCTTGCCTCCAACCTGCAACCTGCCATCGAAGCCATCATTCAAATGGTAAATGAACAAAGCAACTCGAACACAGTACTACTCCTGTACATTGAGCATCCCCAAGCATTACAGAAACAATATATATATATTATACCCGGAATATCCTACATTCTTAGCGAAACCTTGTACAGTAATAGCACCCCACCGCCCGCTAGTGGAAAACAATCTAGAAGAGTAACTAATATTAATGCCTCCCCCTGTTGGCCGAGCAGTGTGTAACATAGCTAGGTTCTCTATTTGTATAAGATATACTCTATAATGTATTTTGTAAAGACCCATTCAAAAACAAAAAATAATATGTATTGTAAAGTGCGCTTTCTATTTTTGATTTTATGTAATGCTGCATTACAAATTGCTTTCTACTTTCAACTGTTTATTCAGAGTTTTTCTTTTTTGTTTAGTTGTCGCTTTCAGTTCCCGTATTCTATTTGTTGCGTTGCGTATACGCCCTGAGCCCCTGCTAATGCTCCTTCTCCTGATCCTGCTACAGGTCCTCCTGTATACAATTTCCACTTGCCACGCTCTCTCTTTCTCTGTCAATTTATGAGCTTTTGTTTGGCTTTCGCTTAGCAAATGTTTACCTTTACTTTCGTCTCGATTCTACCGCTTGGTTTCGTCCTTTCGTTCAGTTTGGCTTTGCATAAAACCCGACTCTTTAATTGTGCCGCTCTGCCGCTGTACCGCTCCCTCTACATACATACATATATAAAAAATAGTATATATGGACCCCGGTATATATATCCATCAACTATGGTGTTGTATTTGTCCACGGAGCAGCTCCCTGTAGCGATGCCCTTCAGTTTTGCATTTAATATCCGTCGTCGTCGCGAAACAAAAGCTTATTGTGCGCTAATGTACCCCGATGTTTTCGTATTTAGATATAGAAAATGATCCATCAGGTTCCCAACACTTTGCTCCAGGGTCACAGAATCGAGATGAGAAAAAACGAATAAAAGCAAGATATAAACACAACACCACACAAACGTTAAGTACAGTATATTTTGTTTTTTATTTTTTCTGCGTTTGCCTGATTTGCGATTCCATTTGATTTAAGTTCGGTTTTTGGGTTCGATTTGTTGCTCTCCTTAGATTCCTTGAGTACATCCACTTTGATTTCGTTTGCATTTTGGCCTTATTTGCATAAAACCTACGCCTAAGCCTACCAACATTTGTTTGACTAGCATTTAGTGGCTCTTGAATCCTAAATCGATTAGCATTTCTCCTCCAAACAAACCAAACTGCAATTGCAACTAAAAACCAATAAAAACATACTATATAAATAAACAACAAACAATAACTACATTATGGCTGATTGTATATGAACTCAATTTTCATTTCCTGTACAACCAAAATGTAACCCCAGCTGGCACGAGTTATGGCTATATATATTATTATATATATAAACAGAAAATACCAAAAGAAAACTGTTTAAACTGAGACAGAAACCGATACAAGCAAAAGCGAAAACAAAGCATATTATATATATACAAATGTGTACAAAATTAATACCGAGCAATGTGACTGTCATCAAATTGATGGCAAAGTGATTGACTTATCATCGAGCTATGCTGCTTTTCCACGCCACCCCAACTTCAAGCGATTGATTGATTGATTGATTGATTTATTGAATGTAATCATTCTACTCTCAAACACACACACTCTATGCATATGTCTCTGTTTTATAGCCCATAATAAACGAATGAATTCTATAAGTATTTAAAGCGAAGAACATTTGAAGGGACTCGATCGAAATACCTCGGCAATTGTTCTTTGTTTTCTGTAAATACCTATTGTGTGAAACTTTGTTCCCCGCTCGCTCTATCTTTCCTTAATATTAGCATATGGAATATTCAATTGTGTGGATAATTTTTATATATCTATCTTCTTGTGTACCTCTGTGTATTTTCCATTTACTGGCATGTCTGTGTTTATTATTCATACGCAACTTTTGCCGCGAAAACTTTTGTGTCACTTTGAGTTATCTGTTTGGGGGAGTGGAAAAAGGGGAAGCCCACAGTATTCTGCAAGCCCAAGGGCTGCGGCTGCTTTTGTCGCCGAGCGGAAAACTTTCCAAGCCGAATGCCTGAGAAACCGCCGGGCAGGTGTCAAGTTCCTGTGCTAGCCCCGTTTTTTTCCCATGACTTTTGTCTTGTCAGCAACAGGTGATGGCGCCTTTAATTGACAGCTGGGAGGCATAAAATGCTCGAAATGTCGAAAATTAGAAAACTTTTAACAACAATTCAGTCCCGGATCCTGGATCCACATTATTATTATCGACAGACAACCCCGGCCTTCATTTTTCTCCTTCTTTTCCTTTATATATTTTTTTTTCTTGCCCAGAAAGTTTTCAAGTACTTAGGCTTTTATCGCCGCGGCGCCTGCCTGATGCCTGATAAACTCCAATAATCCAGCAAGTACATGTGCCTGCTGCTTACCTGTAGATAAAAATAAATTCTCCCCAATCCCGCCTACCCATCCTCCCGTTCTTATAAAAGAGTCCCAACACGAATTCGATTTCCACAGATGAGAAGTGCGCGGCGTATAATGTAATATTTCTTCTCTTTTTTGCTCATAAAAAGTTACCGAGCAACAGTTCGCAGTTTTGGAACGGCGTGTGTGTGTGTTTCTGGGTTCCATTTCCGCTCGCTACACGTTATTGCAATATGGCGGCTTCCGGTGCAGAGCTGCCAGCATTGGAGCAGCAATGGAGAAAGTCAATTCGGAATAGTGTTGCTATAGCTGCTGTTGCGCATGTACACGCTATGAATATGTTATGAAGCCACGATATTACCAGCTAGCACACAGGGAAAAACCCCAAAGAATCGAGGGTCATAAATATTAAAATTCAGGATTTAAAGCGGTTTGTGGGATATTTAATTTCAACAAAAAGATTCACAGCCATTAGGGGCTGTTCTGTTTAGAATTTCAATCATTTCACTGCTTGTTTTTGTGGTACCGGAAGGCAATAAGTTTCTTTATACGTTTCATGGCAAAAATATAATTATAGATAGGAACCATTTTTTGTAGATGATATGTATTAGCGAAATATTTTTAAATAACTGAAAATGATGTGGTCTAGAAAATTAAGTTACCTTTAAATATACGGACGGAAAACAGCAATCATAACAACGAAGTAAATGTATTTTATTTCCGCGTGGTTATATATGGTTCTATGTTTTTAAGTGCACCAAAAACGTGTGTTTTAGACCCCATTTGAGGTTGATTTTCCTCTGTGTAACCCGCATAAAGCGGCACATAAAACAGGACTAGAAAGAGGGAACAATCGCAGGACCTTCATGCGCCGCAGCGCCGCAATGACTTCCGTTTTTGAGGGGCATGCAAAGCACTAGACAGAGCCCGGGGCAGATTGCATTTGCGGTTCCCTTTGTTTATCTGTGCATTTCGGGGATGTGTGGGCTGTTGTGTTGGGCTTTGTAAATATCCCACACCCACGAACATCATAATTTGCCTTATATTTATGTTTTGCCTGAGCCTGCTTGCCTGCTGTTTTTGCTGTTGAATAGTGGTAGTTAGAGCGTAGTACAGTATATTCACACTGCAATTTAGCTGGCATGCTGCACGCCCCACCAACCCACCAACCCACAGGCCCCACCCTTATCTCTCACTTGTTTAATTAGTTTTATTTACGTTTTCATTGCTTTAATTTGCTGTTCAGTTATGTACAAAACACACACACACACGCACACACCCAGAACACACAAAGAACATAGAACAAGGGAAGAACATAGAGGAAAACACGCTTAATTCCGCAGAAGCCAGCCAACCGAACAGCAACTGTAAATAGGCGCAAAAACTCCCGCACATATGCTTTGCGTAGTAGGCCATAATTAATGCTAAACCATAGAGACCTAGATGAATCCTATCCAGAGATATACATCGAATACTCCTCCTGGGAGAAAGGCGGGGCAGGCACATTCGCCAGGCGGGTGAGATTGATTGTTGAGATTGCACTAACGAAATTTTTGATCGCCGCAGGAGCAAATTGCCCGCGAGAAGCTGGTCACCGGTCGCGTTCAGATCCAGGTCTGGTATCATGCGGAACGCAGCGAGCTGGTTGTATCCCTGATGGCCGGCGATGATTTGGCCTTGAGGGACGAGGCCTATGGACACGGAAACATGCCGGAAGCATATGCCAAAGTCCGCATTCTGCCCAAATGGTAAGTTACTAATAATCGGGGGGCGATAATTAGAGCACAACATAGTTGATCAAAACAAAACTATCAAAGTTGCCGAGTTAAACGTGGGCTTGCCACCAATTTAAAGGTTTTCGCAACCGTTTTTAATAACTTGTCCTGTGTCCTGTGATTAATACTTTATTTTCCTTTTTTTAGTATGGCTCTGATTAACTTTGACTATAAAATTTGTTTCCCCTCTTCAGTGGCGATGGCAGCGTGCAGCAAACGGAGGTCAGTCGGCCCACGCAGAATCCCATTTGGAATGCCACTTTAACCTTTGGCCACGTCAAGGCCGACAGCCTGATGGATCGCTACATAGACATCCAGCTGTGGGACTTGGTGCCGCACACCGAGTCCATTTTCCTGGGCGAGTGCAGCATCGAGTTGCAGCAGGCCTTCCTGGACGACCAGGCCATCTGGTGTCGTCTGGATGATCCGAAGGGATTGCGGGGCATCAGCATCAGCAAGTCGCCGAGCGTGTCGCCGCGTGGATCCATTGCCGCGGGAGCTGGGGCACCTTGTGGCGATGTGACACGGCTGCTGCGGCGCGACTACAACATGCAGCGCTCCATCTCCGATGATGTAGACTCCATCGGAGATGGGACATCGCTGCTCCATCCCGACCATGCGTGGATCGCGGGGTCGCGGCGCGGCTCCTCGCAGTCGGAGACCATGGAGGTGGAGGTCTACCAGCTGGGCAAGGACTTCTCGCGCTCATTGCCGGGCTCGCGTCGATCGAGCTTCCAGGATGCCGAGAAGAATCGTCTCGAGGAGGACGCCATGGCCACGCCGCCCACCTCCTATTTGGTGGGCCGGCGCCGGTCCTCGGTGGCTCGACGCGATCCGGATGAGATCTTGAAATCCTTGAAGGCTGTTCGCGGCGAACTGGGACGCACCATGAGCCTGGGCACCGAGCAGCATAAGCGAATGGGATCGCGACGTGAGTACTGGGGGATATTTCCATGGTTTAGGGGTTTCCAGGGTCATTTTTTGCGGTACTGGTGATATGAAATAAAGAGATATGTTGCTAGGACATATATAATTGAAAATAATATACGAGTATTTCATTGAATTAGCAGTGAGATATTCTTTAAAAAAAGTGGCCATTGTAGTATCATTGCAGAATAGATTAAATATTAATAAAATCTGCTAAACAAAAGATATAACAAAAACTGTTTAGTAGTCATTAAAAATAAACCAATGACTATAGGATAAACTCCTGAACAAATGAAACCTTCAAAACTTACCCCTTCCTAAAGTCATTTTTATCCTATGGATTGTTTCGACTTTCTTAAACTATATAATTAAACTAGGAAAACTTTAGAAATTCTTACAATTCCCGCAGACTTTATTTCATGTCCCCATGACAGAGGAGTTCTGACTCATTACCTTGTTTGGGGTTTTTATTTTAAAAAATAAAATGATCTCCAACTGAGTATTATGCCTTTCCAACTGAGGGATCCTTGGGGATCCAGCACCCGGAACACTTGAGGCAAGAGATCCTTGCCGCCTGCTACCACATATCCTTGATGTCCTCTATATATCTCTGTGTACCTATCGCTCTGCATTTCCTCCTACACACCAACCTCAACTGTGGCTTGCTGCTAGTTGTGTCTGAATTCTAATGATTTTTCACGCTGAACACCATGCATCGAAAACTGTAACATTCTATACACCCAAAAAATGCATCTCTATCTCTATATCTAAATCTCTTTCTCTGGATCTCTCTCTAATGACTTTCTCCATATCTTTCCCTATATTAGCCACAATATCGGTGTCGCATTATCAAAGCTTTGACACACCAAACACAAACTGGAACAGACACTTAAAATGAATTGCCCAGCAAAACCACAACAATTATTTAATTAAAAGCAAAATAAACTAAACCTATAAAGCACTACAACTAACTAAAAAGCCACTTGTTTAAAGCCCTCAGAGCACCAGTCAGTATATATTTCTACGCAATTCTTTGCTTAACCAAAAACCAAAAAATAAAGGGGAAATCTTTCCCAACCAACCACACTGCACCACCGTCACCACAATACAGAATGCAAAAATAAAGAAAATCTTTTGTAAATTATACAAGCCAAGAGCCCCAGCAAATTGAGTTTAACAAGCAAGCATTTGTGTAATGCAAAATATTTAGCAAAACGTAAGAATGCAAGCGAACGATACAACACTAAAAACTTTGTACACCACCAAATTAAAAACATCACCACTCCAAACACCACTGGTAAGAATGCAAAATGAGAACTTTTGTTGAGATTGAGTTTGCGTTTTGGCATTTTGGCATTTTAGCATTATGGTTTCCTCGTCTGCATATCTAGTATATTTTCCTCCTTTAATTAGCTGAGAATGTTCTTGGAAATTTCGGTTCCTGGAAATGCATGCAACGCCACTTAATTAAGACAAGACACACACCCTGTTGCTTACTGCTCGTATGTGGAAATGGTATTACATATTTGCTACATAAACACAACACACTCACCCGATAATCCAGTGAAGAAAAAGTCGCAGGACGTGGGAAAACTTCTGATGCTGCGGCTTATTTAAGCTTATTGCTGCTATTTTCACAGGCTCATCAAAAAAAGAAAACGTCGCGCGAGTCGCGACAAAAGCCAACAAACCAACTCTCAACAAATTTTGTTGTGTCTTTAAAATGCAAAGCCAGCGCGAGACAATTTGGTTTGGGGCGGATTTTTTGTAGATATATAATTTTGTTTTTTTCGGGTGCTTTCCAAGAAACGGCTTATTACCTGTTGGCTTCGCAACAGTTCGGCGCCCTCATAAACCCTTCAACGCCAGGGCCAACAAGGACGGGAACAAGGACGAGGGCGAGGACAAGGCCGAGATCCACGGCGAAATAGCTCAGCCTTGAAATTAACTTTTAAAAGCCGAGAGAGCAAATGCGAAATGCCAACCAAAAAGTGGAAAGTAAACAGGAGACGCGGCGATAACAGAACAAAGCCCAAATATGCCACAAACAAGCCGTTAAATATGAAAATAAGGACGGCATCTGTCTGGGAAAATTTGTTTCTCTGGATTACATAGGTGGGGATATATGGGCATACATTTCTTCTATATGTATATGGTATAAAGCATATATAGGTTGCGGAATTGACAGCTCTCTTAGCACGCTGGGGAGCCTCTATTATTGTGCTTGTTCAGCACAAAAAGTTTGCTCTTTGCTTGCCAATATGCTTTTACCAATTCTCGTTTTTCGTTTTCCGTTTTCCGTTTTCCGTCTTTGCTTGCCATTCGATTTTCTTTGGGCCGACAGTTATTATTAAGCCGCTTAGCGCTTTTCCTGCTTTCCCTGCTTTCCCTTCCGCCTTTTACGCACTTTCACATCCTGTGTACGTACAGTGAGCACCCCCTACCACTAATGCTGCTCTACCAGCAACATAAACGCCAGCTGTCCCCAAGTTTATTTGACGTTTATTTTATTTTTCTTAGCTGGTGCACACCAAAATATTCTCAACTTTTGCCATAATCCTTTCGTCGTCGGGCCACGGGGGACATCAAATTTTTACATCGGCTTGTGCGCGCTCAATTGATTGAATGATTGATTGACTGATTGGCAGGCCACTGTGCTCCTTTCGGTGTCCTTGCCATGTCTTTTTGCTGCAAGCCAACGTTATTGGGGCCAAAAGTTTTAATGAATCGTGCCATGCAAATAACTACGTATCTCAAGTATACTCAATGTTGGAAAACGCCTTTATGTATAATATGTAGATTTTAAATCTCGAAAATTTATAGTAAAAGCTGTAGGACTTTGAAACACTAAAGGCATTTAAATATTGAAATATATATTACCTTATCAGACATCTTAGTCTTTTCTCTCCGAAGGCAATATCGCGATAAGAATCATGGCAACTATTTAAAAATACAGACATTTGAAACGCTTGTCTTATAACGAATATAATTGCTTACCCAAAGTTGTGAATAGGAAGGTATTGAACGCTACATAACAGTTCCACACCATGACGTAGCCGACATACTGGCTGGTCACCAAGATGCCAGTCCGTCCGGCCATGTTTCCCAGGGAAACTGCCTTGCCCCTGGAGAATGCGATACAAATAAATAAATTAAGTAGCTAAAGAGCGGCGACAACCCAATGCTGACCTCAAGTGGGTGGGTATCAGGTCAATGATCACCGTTCCTAACAATCGCATGTTGCACATGCTCGGATCGGTTATGCCGTAGAAGAGGAACATTACAATTTGATCCTTATTCACAAAGTTGACGAGAAAAAGGGATACGATTGTAGCAAAGCAGTATGCTATGATCACAACTCTACGGCCAATGCATAAGAGCAGAAAACTCGTTGTGATAAAGGCGCCGAGTACACAAAATCCGTGAATTAGGGGATCCATCAGCTGCTCGGTAGTTATTTCGCACTAAGGATGGGATAAGGTATTACGAAAAATTATACTTAAAACCAGCAGGCTTGCAACTCACAGTTAACTCTGTCTCTTTCGGGCCTACAGCTGCTACATACTCACAGACCGTTTCCTCTTCCGGTGTTGCCATCATCCCGACTCTGATGCGCAGCAACCATATTAGCAATCCAAAGCCTCTGAAATTTAAGCATTTAAAAAAAAAATAACCTTGTTTCCATCTAAACACTTACACACCGCAGATCAAGGCAAGACTGATCAAGGCGATCGTCATGACACGCCAATGTTCCACCAAAAGTATTTTGGTATCGTGAAAACGGGTAACTCTTGCTCCCCTGAAAAAAAACTCACGAATGCGATCAGAATATCGTGTGCATAAAAGCTTAGCTCTTACGATGATCTCCTCGCTTCCACGGGCCTCAGGTGGGGCTGGGTCACCGAATCAATCCCCAAACTGGCCAGGGTCACATCCGCGCCCTTGTTCTGGCGGCAGCATTTCTCTAATACCTGCATGGCCTTCTCGTCCTCACCGATGGACAAATAGAACTTGGGACTCTCAGGCATATAAAAGATGATAATCATAGCGAACATTCCGGGCAATTGATTGACCATGAGTAGAATCCGCCAACTATGCAAAAGCTCCAGGTCCAAAGGCAAGATATACATGCTTAAGACTTCATTGGGTACTTTGTGAAAATATGATTAACTAGACTCCAGTAATTAACAATATACCTGGGACACTAATCATGCTGGCACCTATGCCGTAGCTTAGAAAATTTAGCACCTTGACCCGCCTCTGCGTATTTTGGAACTCGCCCAAGTAGGCTGCTAAGCAGGTGGTGGGCGACGCTATGCTTTGCGGATAGGTATCGATTTTAAGTCACAATCTTGCAGAGCGTTAGGAACTGCCAACTTACAATCCTCCGGACACGAATCGAAAGAACAGAAAGTACCAGAAGCTGGGCATCAGCGCAGAGACGAATGAGCAGAAATTGGCTATCGAAGCGCCGAACAGCATAATCTTTCGCCTGCCCAAGGTATCCGCCAGGCTGCCCCAATAAAAGCAAAAGACCAATTGGGAGAAAAAATTGAACGCTAATAGCCAGGAGAGCCGAACAGCGGTCATTTCGAGTTCACAAGTTGCGGCCACCAAAACGATGGACACACCCAATTGCTCGTTGGCAATCCAAACCTGTAGCAAAACACAGCCGATAAAGAGCACAATATGCATTCGCCCGAAACCTAAAGGATCAGAGATGTGCCATCGTCGTATTCCAATCAGGGTTCGTTTTCCTTACCAAGTATTTTAAACACCTCGTCAATGTCCATTATTGTTTGTTAACGATAAAAGTTTACAACTCCGTTACAATAAAAACTATTTATTCCAAATTTAGCAAACATTCTACCTCTAAAAAGAATACAAAAAACAGGCATGCTTTGCAGCTCCTTGATTTTGGTATCCCCCGAATTCGAGCGTCCAATTTTGCACTTCAATCGATTTTGATACCTATTTTGGCAGTAATAAGCACAAAATCAAGCAGACTGAAGAGATTTTATACATACATTTTATACATATAGATCAAAATTGGATGTGTCATACTCACTGGTCATATAGCCAAGAAAGATGTTCAAGGTGGCATAACACGACGCCCGCATCACCAATCCCACAAGGTTGGCTCCGCATGCTGATCCTATCCTGGCAATGGATTTTCCCATGCACAACGCTTTGCCGCGCAGATGGACCGGCATCACGTCAACCATTACAGAGCCTGCCAGAGCGATCAGAACTCCGGGAGACACTATCATGGCCACAAAACAGTACAGCACCATTTCTTTATTTGATATGAAATTTAGACAAAAGCCTGCGACAATACCGTTGGCAATGTGCAGAGACATTACATATTTTCTGGGTATAAATAACACCAACACGGTGGCGACAAAGTAGTAAATCATGTATGCACAACCATGTAAAATGGGATCCAAAAAATTTGTGACTTTATCCAAACATTGGGGCGTAAGAGTCGTGTCGTTACCATTCTCACCACCTTTTGTCGGGCTGTTAAAATTTGGATTTTCCTCGATCAGAGTGCACAGGGGGCGGTTATTCGATACATCCATATTTCTGATGACCGGAAACCACGTTCCAAACCCAATGGAGCTGTAAGAAAACTCCAAAACTTCTTCTTCCAGTTTGCAACATACATTTGCACTTACATAAACAATATTCCGAAGAGGATCATCACGACCTGAATGAAGGGGAGAACGTATGGCTTTCGGAAAACTCGGAGTGTGTCGTAGACTAACTCATGCCAATATCCCATTTCACTGACCAGTGTATCTCGCTTTATCGGGGTAACCTTAATTTGCATGGCATCCCAATCCTTTCCATTCAATTTACTCATCCACTTCAGAGCATCCAAGGCCTTTTCTTCTTTTTCGGCGAACAGGAGGAAATAGGGAGTATCCGGGACCAGGGAGACACCTATCACGGCCAGCCAGCCGGGAATCGTGAACGATAGCATTAGAGCGGTCCACGTTTGCAATTCAAAGTCTTTGGTTATGTGAACAGTGACATTCGTTGGCAGGATGATCATGCCAGCCACGGGGCAGTAAATGATACCCAGGCCGATGGAATAGCTAAGAAAAATAGCGGCTTTGGGCCGCCAGAGGGGCGGGTGGAATTCCATCAGAAAAGCCACAGCCAGCGATGCGGATCCTGAAAGGCTACAATTCAAATGCGCAAAAACTATAATACTATATATATTCGAATATTCCATTACACCTACAATAAGCCTGAAATGAGTCGGAATACGGACATGGCATACAAGTTCGGCATTATAGATGAGAGATGGGAACAGATTAGGCATCCTAACATCGATACACGGATAATTGTTTTCCGTCCATAGCGATCGGCCAGGTATCCCATGAACATGCCGGATGCGATCATTCCGTACAGCATGGAACTGGCCATCAATGTCTTCTGCTGCGGTGTGGTCAGCCATTTACATGACGTTAAGATGATCACAAAGCTCATGCAAATGGACTCCGTGACGGTGTACAAGGTTATGAGATAGGATACCACCATGATTATAACCTGGGACACGCCGTACCCTGTTCGAGGTGTCGGAAGTAGTGAACTAGTGTCGAGACTTTAGTGCTATATACAAGTTTTTACCTATTTGCTCAAGGGCTTGATCCAAATCAGCCTCTGGCATCTTTACACTCGTTTTAAATTGATGTTAATTAAAACTAATTTTGTTTAGAAATATACAGCAAACATTTTTGTGTGTTTTTTTAAGTAGTTTTGGTTCAAATTAAGGGTCGCCCAGATCAAGGCTTGCTAGAGCAGCGACAAAGCTTACTCAAATTTTTCCAATTTTTTCACTGGTAGATTGTAGTTGATTTGGAAAGCGAAGATTCACTGTGGCCCAGCTGAGATATGTGTTTCAGCTGCATACTAATTTCGATCTGTTTTGAACAGGCAATTAGTATAAAATAAATACCTGCTGGCAGCTTTTAAAATATTCCTGTCCAGGAAACGGGAACACATGCACACACTTTTAATAGCAAATTTATAAATCATATTTTAAAACCTATTCTCTAGTTTGCATGCTATGTTCAATGTAGCTTCCCTTTCTTTTCTTATTCCTAGACCTAGTCCTAGACCTAGACCTAGACCTAGACCAGTAAACACTTTTCATTCTCCGACCTCCCAAATAGTCAGTGATGGGATTATTGATGCCTAGTTGGATGCAGGAGTTTCCCATCCAGTCGTTTCTCCATTTCCCAAATGAAATGCTATTGATTTTATTAAGTATTCTTAAAATTTTTGGAAGTTTAGTTAATTGAAGTTTAGGCCATTCCATAATTCATACCTTGTACCCCAACTAGGCAGCTAAAGCAATACATATTTCCCATCACTGCCAGTAATATTGGTACTTTGAGTTGTGTTCGAAAGCGTTTTCAGTTTTAAAAATGCTAGGATGTGCCCTGAAATGTCTCGATTTTTCGCCACCTCCCCAAAACAGGTGCCAGTCGTGTTGGCCTGCCCAGCGGACCCAACAGCCGCAAGAGCTCCATCCTGGACTTGTCGCAGCAGCATCAGCAACAGTTGCAGCACCTCCAGCAGCTGCAACTTCACGCCCAGCAGCAGCTACCGATGGGCGTGGCCAATGCGGACACCAGTCCGCCCTCCGACGACGAGGACAAACGCTACCGGCCACGCTGGAAGGGATCGGGCAGCCAGCTGCCGCCCCAGAGCCCCAAGCAAGCACTGTCCCGGCTCAAGCAAGCCGCCTCCGTGTCCAATGTGGCCGTCCAAGACTCGCCCACCAGGCTATCCGCCGGCCAGCTGCAGGCGCGCAAGGGCAGTGTCTTCCAGCTGGCCGAGAATGCAACTGCGGGCAGTGCATGTACGAATCCGATCCCATCGCCGGGTGCAGCGGCAGCGGCCGCCGCTCCCATGACCACCACAACGCTGCAGCGCAAGGGCAGCATGTATGTGGCCAGGGTTACTGAGACACCGCCATTAAGCGGCACACCCACCCGCAAGGGCAGCGTTTACCTGAGGAGCGGCACCGGCTTGGGTATGGGTATGGGCCTGGGATCGGATGGCTCCGCCAGTTCGTTGGGCGTCGAGAGTCCACAGCGGAAGCAGAGTGTGGTCAAGACCCTCAGCGGCAGCTATGTCAACGTCTCGGCCATCTCCGGCGGCGAGTCGAGTTACGGCCTGAAACTGGGACCCTCGCAAATTCACCCGAAAGGATATCGCCTGACCACGGCCCGCTACGGGGAGCTCAAGATGGGATTCGTCAAGATAAAGGGCAACGTGGAGGTCGAGGTGAGTTTACCAGCAGCGGTGAAAATGAACGTGAAAAACATGGTCCAGACCACAATTCAAATAAATCCAGGCTGATACTGTTAAAACCCCTATTGCATTTTAAATACCTCATCTTAGAGGGCTCAAAAAGTTTAATAGTTGTTTCCAAAAATTACACAATCTTCAATGCTGTGAAGTGACTTTTGTAAAACCTAATTTCATGGCAAACATAGAATACAATCAGATACTTTCTACGTTTTTTTTATCTAGAGTGTTTATAATACAGAAACCTCTAGGACAATGAAAGTTGTAGAAATCTGTTAATGCATCTTTAGATGGCACCTGGATATATTGTATATAATTACGCGACATATATTTTACTGCCGCCACTTTTTACAACCCACTTTGGCTTGCAGCTCATCTGTGCCCGTAACATTGTCAACGAGGACTGCGAGACGCCACCGGACACCTACGTGAAGTGCTACATCAAGGACGGCGACCGGCTGAGGCACAAGAAGAAGACCCGCGTGGTGCGCCACTCGGCGGAGCCCATGTACCGGCAGACCATTAAGTACCAGGTGAGCAAATGGCCAGGTGACAATGATGGTGATGACGAGGCCACTGCCAATGGAGAAGCTGTCCCAAAGCTGGCAGGTTGGCGGGATGTTATTACCAGGATACCGCCATTGTAATGCGATTAATGGCCGGCCCTCTACGAGGCCAATTTGGATGGCCGACGAGTGTGCCTTAACCCTCTGCATAGCCAAGTTTTTTGTGTTTTACAGCGATTTTAAAAAGAATATTATTTGATATCAAATAATCGCACTACAGAAGTAGATATTACCTTTAAATTTAAATTTCTTCTTGCTTAGTTTTTAGCTTATAAAAACAGAATACTTTAAGAACCTAGCTACCATAACACCTTCTGTTTGAATGTCGCGTTGAAAACCTATAAATCAACAATCAAATTGAACTCCCTCCTCAAAATTTATATTTTTATTATTCCATGATAAATGTTATAGAATATGCACCTGTTATGCAGAGGGTTAATGGCAACACAGGTGGCTGGTGCGTCCCGCTGGGCACATGCCACATTTTACTATAGATTTTAACTCAACGTCATGTAATTACCCGTGCCGCGGGATACATAAACGAATTTAAACGAATTTCCATGCAAATCGCAGAGCTCGGACGTCTTTGGGCGCAACATCGTGATCATGGTGTGGCAGCGGTGCGTGGGATTTGAGCACAACCAGGGCCTGGGCGGCACGGAGGTGAACCTGGACAAGGTTAACATCGGGCAGCACATCAACGGCTGGTACCCGCTCTTCCCGATGCACAGCTACGGCGGCTCCGACTCGGACAACTCCCCCTGACCGAACAACCGGGCCAGTGGAACACTCACAACATGCCGGACGGAGTCCAGGCATTCAGGCGATGCCTGTCCAGAGATACTTGCACGGCAAGCTCAATTTGTTAGCGCTTAAGTGTGCGGGGTGTCCCCCCACAATAGTTCTCCCCCCAGAAACGCGGCTTTACTTAATCCAAATAGAAGCATTCCCACATCCACCCAGTGTACATGTACTTAGTAATAGTTAAATGAGCTTAGCACACGGGCTGGCGGCAGAAACGGTTTATGTTTGACCACAAATGAAACAATACACTATTGATATTATAAATGTATTCCTGGTGAGAGAGCTTTGTAAGTAAGGGTGCGGTTAGGCGGCAGCACTACCAAATATCAGACAGCACAATAATTGAGGAATAGAGAGTACCAGAAACATAATCACAAAATAATATAACGTTTATATATTTTTGCTTGTTGTGTTTGTGAAAGTTTAAAATGTTGTTTGCATTTGAAGGTGGAAAAAACAATAATGTTGAAATTTCAAGGCAACGAAGAGACGGTGGTAGCTTGGTAACCTACGAAAAACCTGCATCCAATTAAGTGTTAATTAAATGTTGCGCAAGAAAACAAGAAAACTATATTTGAAAACTATATACGCATATTCCCAGCAGCTGCAAACCCTCAAAGGTTTCAACTGATCCACACAGCGAGTGCTACGCCATCTGTATATCTAAAAATTCTTGAAATTATCCGAAGAATAGAAATGCAAATCTAATTTTATGCGACAATCTTTTAAGGGGGGAGTGAGTGCTTGTGTGAGGTGTGAGTAACGCGTGATTAAGACGAATTTACTGTAGTCATTTTATGGTAGGGCATTGATAGGCAAAACACAGCATAAGAAAGGCAACACCATCCTTCCCATGACTATCTCTTCCTGGTCAACTCCGAAATAAAATCCTTCAGCCACTCCAGCAAAAACAAACAGGACAATCTCTGTTGTACGGACAAAAAGTGAATAAATTTAACCAAAATTTACAATTTGGAATCTTGTGTATAGATCTACTCGTAATTTTTATCCCAATCAACGTTCAGCCTAACGACTTGGAGTTTCAAACTAAAGTTACAAGACATATTTACTCTATATACTATACTATATACACTATTTATTTATACAAAGGCTTACACACGAGAGTCCTTTTACATAGGCTACATACTACTTTTACTCACCTTTGATGGCAGTAATGAAATAAATCATAGATCGGCAAAGCGACACAAAAACAGAAGCCAAAGGCCTTTGTTTTATAACAAAATATTAACCACACTATACCAAATCTGCAACTTGTAACTTCAATGGCAGCTGCGGGCTTTTCTTATTGTTAGATGTTGCTTTCAAACACATAAAAAACCAAATGAAAAGATTACACCAAAAATACTTAGTAACAGTTAATCGATTTGTTGTAACTTGTAAGTAGAACTACTCGTACTTGGTAGTCAGGGTAAAGAGAAAAAACATTGCAGATATTCCTCTTCTTTGGTTGGCTAATTACTCTTCACAATCTGGCTGTTGACTTGCCCAAGTTGTTGTTTTATATATGTACAATGAATGTATGATGTATGTAAGCCCCAGTTTGGGTAACGAAAACTTAAATGGTTGTGCTATCTCAAAATTGAATCTACTAATTATTGGAGCTATTTTTCTAGTCGGCGGCCAAAGCCACTGGTTATATGAAACTACTTACATCTAGGTCTATATATTTGGTCTTTTCTACTCTTCGACTACTACCAACTATTATTAACTATTACCTATTTAACTTACCCGGTTAGTTGGTTAAATGCAACGACGATGATTACGACGACGAGTACTTTGAACACTGTAAAAAGGACACCATATCAGCGTGTAGCGTTGGGTTTTAGGATCTGGCTTTCAGGTTCGGGGAGGATTGCGCTTCAAAAGTGCCGAGTGGGCTGTAGCAAGGCTTATAAGAATACAAATCTTAACTATTCGTTAAAAAAAACAAAAACCGAGTAAAAATGGCAGAAACAAAATGAATGAAACTTAGCAAAACACAATGTAAACAATATGTGAATTAAATGAATATGATCGTGCATATTATATACAATATATTATTATATTATTATATTTAAAAGAAATCAATAACTGTAGAAAACCGAATAATGAGACCCCCATTATATGTATATCAAATTGAGTTTCAATAAACATCAAATATTTATTTGTGAGCCTTTTTAATTTCAAATGGAGTTTATTTCAGTTAGGTAAGTTACTCTAATTATTGATATTGTATTATGGGCAATTCTAATATATTAATACAATTTAAATAACAATTTTAATATATTAATATGTGTGCCGCGAAAATCCATTAGCCAAATTTGAATCCTCTTAGCCTTGCGAAGCGTATAAGACAAAGCGCCCCCATCTGGACACTTTTAGCGCTTTAGAGATGGGGCGCCTGCATTTTAACTGCTTCAAATGTAAATAACTCTACATGTAAGTTTCCTTTTAGGGTTGTCTTTATTCAGCTTAGAGTTCCTGGCTTTGCCGCAGGGTGTCGCTTTATAAAAAAATGCACTGAAATTAAGTTCAAGCTTCACATGCAGAGGGCGCGACCAAAAGTCTAGTTAAAATTTGGAATTCCTTCCTTGACCGTAAGGTGACGCTGCATTTGTTGCCAAATAAAAATACAAGGTGGCGCTAGGTGAATCATGAAAATAATAATAAAAAATGTATATGAAATTAAGTTGAAGCTTCACATGCAGAGGGCGCGACCGGAAGTCTCTTTAAAATTTGGAATTTCTTCCTTGACCGTAAGGTGACGCTGCATTTGTTGCCAAATAAAAATACAAGGTGGCGCTAGGTGAATCATGAAAAAAATAAATATACCCGCGTAATTTAAAAATGTATTCATTGGATATTATTACCTGCGATTAACCTGCTCGCCCATATAAGCCATGCGATCTTCATCCAGTGTCCCTGAAGCGGATAGCTCCTTCAGGCAGCCATCCACCTGACGACTTTTGATCGAGTTGAGGCTGCAAGGAATGGCCGGGAAGTTCTGCGGCATTCCAATGGACTCCGCGAAGAACACGACTGCCCGGTTGTGGCTGCAACTATCTGCGGGTCAAAAGGTTGCAGGAGATACCTTGACATCTGTGCAAGTCACCAGCTTACAGGCCTCGTGTAGGAGCTTACTGGCGGCTATCAGATCCACATCTTCGCATCCCGGCTGCGGGGCCTGGCCAAAGTTGGGATAAAAGTCCACCGTCCCGCGGGGTCTCAGATCGCCAAACAGGGGGAAGTCCGTGTGTATTACATCCACAAATTGCCCTGCGTTCCGGTGCAAGCCATCGTCGGCCCGGGAGGTAAACAGAGGCAGTGCTGGGTCCAGGCCCGTAACCCTGCCCAGGGATCCATTGAAGTGCCGCCCGATGCCGCCTGCAATGTGGGCTCCCAAACTGTGACCCACAACGTGCACGGCCTGCAGAGAGATTCCGTGTCGCTGGAGAAACTGCTCCAGCTTCAAGGCCAGAAATCGGGACACTTTCTTCACAGCCAACCGGGCGGTGGGGTAGTCCAGATTGGCCACTGGACCCCAGTCGGCCACCAAAACATTGGGATAACCCTGAGCAGTATAGGCTTTCAGGGCAGCGAGTTAACCTCCATAAGTTTCTAGTGCAGCTCCTTGTTAACTTACCATTTCGGAGGGGCATAATCGAGGCATGGGTTCTGGAACCTAGGAATCCATGAACGATCAGCTTCACCGAGTCCAGGGATTCCAACTGATCCACACTTTCCAAGGCCACTTCGTTGGCTGCCGAGCTTGTGAGCAAGTAAATGCCGCTCTGCTCCACCAGATTTTCCAGCAAGGCCGCCTGCAATCCCAGAAGCTGGCACAGAAGGGGCACCACACAAAGGCTTGACTTTCCCATATCAGCCGATTTCTATATCTTGGCTGCCGCAACTGAAATGTGTCTCCGAAAGTGCCTTGCGTATATATACACCTTTAATATCGCTTAATATCGCATGCTGCATGCTTCTCTCTAATCGACCGATTAGGGGAAATCTCCCAGAGATGACGCACTTCCCGGCAAGTGGATACACACAACATTACTGTATTATCTAGGTATTAAGTAATTTTCCATAAATATTACACGAAAGCTAAAGCTAAAGGTTAAAATGCAAAGCGGCTTCGATTCGATTCTGGGCTATCCCTGATTTCGCGAATGGCAGTAGACAAAGCAGGCGGGGATGGGGCGATGCACGTCTATCTCCTGGCCTCATCCTCGCCAATCGGACGGATCATCAGGCGGACCCGTTTCAGGGAGTAGTCCTTGCCCTGGAAGGTGTCCCAAAAGATGCCCGTTTCGCCGGCACGGTCGAAGTTCTGCTGGAAGTACTGGCCCATCAGGTTGCTGGTGCCGCAGTTGTTGAACCACCCGGCTCCCTTGTGCTTCTGTGCGCAATTGCAGTCGATGCAGTTGTCGTTGTCGCTGTCCACGGTGCTGAACTTAGCTCCGGCGTGGTAGGACAACGAGTCCCCAGCCGAGGGGGTCAGCTCTTGCTGGAAGCGGCCCAGCAGGCTCAGGGGATACAGTTCCTTTTCGCTGCCAATGGCGAAGGTTTGGTAGCCCGCGTAGGCGACGTTGCCGGCAAAGTCCTCCAGTACGATGCGCAGCTCGTGAATGGCCGATGAGGTAAGGGCGTGCAGCTTGTTGAGGCCAATGAAAAAGTCGCCGGCCAGGTTGCCAAAGCCGTCCTTGTAGTCCAGCCAGCCGCGCTCGAAGTTCGTCTCGTCGGAGGCTCGATTCAGGATGACCGTCCAGTCCTCGTCGCAGGCCACATAAAAGGATTCCGACTCTGGGGTGAGCTGTACCTTCAGGATGCCTTGGACGGCGAGGAAGGATTGCAGGCAACTGGTTGCAGGTCTGGGGAAGGCCGGGGGCGCCGAGGGGAAGCTTCCCGGCCCAGAAGGGCCGTAGAAAATAGACGGGGGTCCCTGTCCAGCACCCTGACCCTTCCTGTGCGACACACGGCGCTGGCGGCTAAAGGAAAAGGGTTTTAACACACTTTCGGTAAGTTCTAGACTTGAGTTCTTACTTTATTGATTGGCTAAGCTTTCCTACTTCATCGTGAACAGCTCTGATGCTAAGAGCCGTAGATGCCAATAAAGTAGCCAAGGCATCCAAGCGTTCCGAGACATTCAAAGACGATTCATTGTAAATACCCTGATTCTGATACTGCGGCGCAGCACGAGCAGTGCGCGAGATGTCTGTTGGGAAAAAAATGGTATTATTATTGGCAACAAAGTAACATTCGTATTTTGGGCTATTCCATTTTTAAACATGAAAGCTTTGAGCGAGGTGCCCTCGAAACTAAAAATGCAAAAAATGCAAAAATCACATTTATCACTCAATCCCACATCCACAATTTCAGGCCCGATCTCCACACGTAAATTTTTATTTGTTGATTGATTTTTGGGGATTTTCAAGATGATCTAATTTGCAAATTGCAATGGATTCTACAGAAAAAGATCGTTGAGTATATAAACGAAAATAATTGCCCCACTTTGAGTTAGTTTATATTCGAAAAAAACAATTTTTGAGATTTCTAAAACCCTCTAAGAGTTAGCACAACATCAAATCTTTGGCACAACATCCATAGAGAATACTGGGTTACCATTCATATTTTGGCGATTTTTACGCTTGTACTTTAGCTGCCTAACTGACCGCGAGCCCAGAACCAAATCGGTTTCACCTTTCAGCTCGTCCAGAGTGTTTCTGGAGAGGCGCTGGATGTGCTCGAAGCTCTCCAATCTCTGCTGGAAATCCAGTTGCTGGGCCTTCATCGATTCCAGGCGGGCGGAACTGCTGTCCACCAGATGATCCAATCTGAAAGGCATTAGGAATAAAATATAATAAAACAATAGATTTGAAGCGTTGCTATCAGCAAGACCTATTTTGCCGACCTCCCATCGGGCGCTGATAAAGCTCCTATTCGCGGTTTGTATACATTATTTCGCATCTTATTTTTTATGGTTCCACTCGTTTGGTTTATTAAGTAGCAACTCGTCGTTTTCTGGTTTCTATCCCAAAACGATCGTAAATAAGTGAAAACAAAGGCCAAAATATATTAACCAAACTGGCTGCACAGCAAGAGCTGCACAAACATTGTATTGTACAAAGAACAAAATTATAAACACTCCCCCGGAGATTGTGTGCCAAATTCAGGGGAAATTTCTGCGAATTCTTTTAAAAATAAACCTGGCCAAGAGCATAGCATCGCCACTGCTGCTGGCCAAAGATTGCCCTGTTCGCGAATAATTGACGTTCGGATTGCGCATCATTAAAGATGCTTGTGAATTGCTAAATAAATCGCAGTGTCACAAAAAAGTCAAAAGGCATCCGAAAAATCCAATAGATATTTCGTGTTTTTTCCCTTGTACCGGTTTCCAGCATGCCTATGCGTGCAAACAGGTTCCCATAGGTTACCCAGGGAGGCGGAAGGAGGCGACTGCTTACTTCTTGTCGATGACTTCCAGGCGGTTCCGTTGGTCCTCGTCCAAGGTCACCAGGAGGCCCACTCGGTCGTGCAGATTCGTCATCAGCTCCTTGTAATCGCATCGCATCAAAGTCCCTGCACTGGGGCCGCTCGGCGGAGTCTGCAGATTGCGAAGATGAACGAATTATGAGCAAACACGAGGCCAGCGCATTGAACTTGTTCTGGCCAAAACGAAACCTGCTGGCCAAAACCCAGCTGCCGAGTCACCCAGCTTAATTATTCACATTACAGTAGACGATCGGCGGAGTAAACACGGCGATCATTTTTGCATTTTAACAATGGATAATGGACACATTTCGAAACGGTGAACTAACACTTTTGTTACTTTGCTGGGATCTTGCACATTTTGTTTCGAAATGAACTTTGGAAATTAGGTAGGCACTTTGGGATAGGTAGTAACTATAATCCGTTGAAAATTAGCGGTTAATTTGAATCCATTGAATTCCAATAATTTTTTTATACTTTATAAATTAAAGGGGCCCAAGTCACTCATTCATTTTTAGTTGGTCATTTT
>JAJJHQ010012325.1:328486-448233 GCA_021223825.1 Drosophila ironensis
TTTCGTGTTTTTTCCCTTGTACCGGTTTCCAGCATGCCTATGCGTGCAAACAGGTTCCCACAGGTTACCCAGGGAGGCGGAAGGAGGCGACTGCTTACTTCTTGTCGATGACTTCCAGGCGGTTCCGTTGGTCCTCGTCCAAGGTCACCAGGAGGCCCACTCGGTCGTGCAGATTCGTCATCAGCTCCTTGTAATCGCATCGCATCAAAGTCCCTGCACTGGGGCCGCTCGGCGGAGTCTGCAGATTGCGAAGATGAACGAATTATGAGCAAACACGAGGCCAGCGCATTGAACTTGTTCTGGCCAAAACGAAACCTGCTGGCCAAAACCCAGCTGCCGAGTCACCCAGCTTAATTATTCACATTACAGTAGACGATCGGCGGAGTAAACACGGGGATCATTTTTGCATTTTAACAATGGATAATGGACACATTTCGAAACGGTGAACTAACACTTTTGTTACTTTGCTGGGATCTTGCACATTTTGTTTCGAAATGAACTTTGGAAATTAGGTAGGCACTTTGGGATAGGTAGTAACTATAATCCGTTGAAAATTAGCGGTTAATTTGAATCCATTGAATTCCAATAGTTTTTTTATACTTTATAAATTAAAGGGGCCCAAGTCACTCATTCATTTTTAGTTGGTCATTTTTTATATGCAATAAATGTCCGTTGTTTATTAGTGGGGGAATGAATTATGAGTGACTTCCACCATAATTTGTGCTTTATTATTTTTGCAGCCCCTTATGAATTAAATTTTTATTGTAGTTCAATTAAAATGCAGTTTTTTCATCCCGCATCCTCGACTCTAATTAGCTCAATGCCGCAATCGCCTTCTGTACTCGTATTTTGTGTGTGTTCTCACTGTAACGCACTCGGAAGTTGCTGCGCACGCGCTGTCGCACAGGAGGCGGCGGAGGAGGAGCTTGGGTAACGCCCGGAGTTTCCACCAAAGAGGCCCCGCTGAAGCCGCAGATCGCGGCCACCAGAAAGACCACAAACTGGGGTCTCATCGTGTCACTTTGATTACGCGCGTTTCGGTTGGAACAAATCACTGGCAAACCATTCACGAATTCGAAAATCAGCCTTGGGTGCCCGAAAGATATAAGCAAGTAAGCTAGAGATACGTCCGTTCCGGTTCAGCTTTGCAATTCTACTGAGCGAGTGCTAAGATTTCGATGTGAGTCTCCCCATCAACATGGAAGCTTTGCCGCTGAAAAAGCTTTTGGAAGATGCCTGAAGAGTCTTATTTGTGTACCCGGTATTTGTTGAGCAGAAAAGGGTATATTTGATTCTGGAGTCCTGCTAATTAATCAAGGATTTATATTTTGTGTCTTGGTATATTCGCTAAAACAATACAATATGTAGTCCGCTTGATAAGATCTTGTGTTAATCATTCAGACCAAGTTTGTTATCAGAAAGAGCTTACTTATGTGAAATTATGTTTTAAGTGTGGATGTAAAACGTTTGAGACGATTAAGCTAATTCCTAAAAGTGTTTGAAATTAAATAACTTTAAAGCTAAAGCTTGAATGCTTGCTTTGCCTACGCTGCGTATACGTAATATGAAATAATAAGCAGAGTGCCAGGTACATTTATAGTCGAGTTTATCGACTGCACCCACTTTAACAGGTATTTGTTTGTTTTGGAGGGATTGTCTTGGCATTGTTTACAAGTCTGCCGCAAAGATGCGCGAAAATCCCCCGCGCCTTCTGGATTCTTTGGGTTGTCAATCATTCGGCTGACCACTTAACACGCCGAGCATGCCAAATACATTCGAGATGGCGCGTAGAAAGACAGCTGAGAATTATTAATTGGCTTTGCGGAAAGAATTAAATAAACGCTTAGCGAGAGAACTACCGTCTTTGGTTTGGTATCGTTTTAATGCTGGTTAGTCAAATAAAACGTGTGAAGCGATTATGAGTTATAATTATTCCTTGAGGCATCAACGATTTAAGCATTTTCAATTGCTTAAAGCTTTCATCATTCTTCGTAAATAACTTGATGTATCGACAATAAAATTTACAATAAATGACCTATCGATAAGCTTTATGCTGAAAATGTTGCGCGCCAATCAAGTCTTGGATCGAAAGTGATAACTGAGTTATGACCCGGTCGGACAGGCCTATGTTACCTAATCGTGTGTGCATTGACATAATTTGTATTACCTTAGACTTAACCTACTGGGTGTTACTCACCTGCATGTCATGCTTTTATTGTATGCCACTGAAGTGAACTTTATTACGTAGCTTGCATTTTAATTAACCGCAAGCAGAACCAATTCACTGACACTTGCCGCAAACCTGCCTCAACTTTCGGATCATTTACATAGTAAGTATATACAAAATAAAGAAGGGTTTGCCCGACGCATCGCATGAGTAATCGCCGCCCAAGTTGCTGCTCTTTGCTGTGATTTTCCCCCTTTGACGATAATCTATTTATAGTGTTCTACCGCCCTATACTTTTATTTATATGGATTTTGGCCTTAGCTGTCATCGGGTAAAAATTAATGCGAGCCTCACGAGCAGAATAAATATGACTTTGCGACTGCAGTGCGCGCAGTATACTTACCTTCATGTTCCGCATTATGTCACTTGTAATGGCTTTTGCGGAATCACAATGGCTATGGGATTCCGAAGGTTTGAAGGCTTACACGGCTGCATCCATGGCCGCGGACCTTTTGAGTTGGCCAGCTGCCGATGAATCGTGCCGAGATGCCCGCCTGCAGATACCAACAGTCAGGCCCAAAGCTCATCTGCCCCAAAGATGAATTGCCCAGCCGGTGACGCAACTCAAAGGCAGCTGATTGAGGGAAAAAGTATCTTCATCATGCCCAAAAACAGAAAATTACTTGTTTCATTTACATAATTATTGGGATTTGGTTTGAAACTGTGCCACCCATTCCGATCGACTTGTCATCCCCTTGAATTATTTCAATTGCTCCAAATGGAAAATGATTAATTCAATAGCTTGACAAGATCAGTAGAGGCATTAAAACCCAAACCTAAACAGAACAAACATACAACTGGAATACAAAATGGGTTTTATCTGAATTCACTAAGAATAAAAGACAGTTTTGTTTTTTTTTTGGTAAATTAATACCCAATGTTTAAGCTTTGGAAGACTTATCCCAATTTTCTGGTCTCAAAGTTGCACCCAATATTCACTAATTGGAATTTGAAATATTCAGGGCATCCATTTCGTTTGCCTCTCATAAATATGGTTTATTATCTGCCCCAGGCATTTGCCGCCACTAAACATTTTTAAACTTAATAAATTTTATTTCTGTTATCCATGGACATGGTTTTTGTTACTTCAGCTGTTCGAAGGCCTGGCGAAGCATTTGATTGCAGAGCGCGGCAAATGGATTGATTTCCACAAGCTGTAAAAACAGTTTTCAGTAGGATAATTTATTCGAAAGTGTGGCTATTACCTGTTCTTTGGCAAATTTGCTGCCCAAATTTGCGGCTGCCGCGAAATCGGAGCGGGCGGCATCCACGTTTTCCAGTTTTCGGTATAACACTCCTCGCTGGCAGTGGGCGTGGCACTTGGTGCGGACCTCAGCATCGGTGGCCAAGGCCAAGGATCGGTTTAAATCATCTAGGGCTTCTGCGGAGATCGATTTTAAGCAATATATTCTATTCTTTTTAACCAGCATTTTTTTTATGAACGTAAAAACAATATGGGAATAAATTAAATTTAAAGGTAAATTTATTTTATGTATTATATATAAATATTATTGTATTATATTAATATATTAAGTAATCATTGTTCTTTTCTTAGTAAAGACCAATTAAATTCAACAGTTGCTGCAAGCATAAGAAGCTCCACCTGCCGGACGGTGGATACCAAGCTCGCGTTGCCAACTAGTGGCATCAAAGAAGTACCCCATATTTTGGCGGTAAGTTTAAATTCTATATGATAAAACCCAAATAGTAATATTTACACAATCGTTTTAACTCTTTTTAAGTGCTTTGAAAAAGCACCACTGTTACATCAAAATTCTAAAAAGGTTGCGATGCATGAATAGTTATATTGGTAAATACTCCTTTGGGGTTATACTTTATTTACTTTGTCAGTGTCTGCTTTAATTTCTTTTGTCATTATTTGGCTTATTTAATTCTGCTTTAATAAACCAATATCTAGAGAGACGTAAACCAACTTACCCTGATCCCGTTTGGCCAGACGCAGTGTCTGGGCACGGTTATTCAGCACCGAAGCCCGCTCGGAAAGTTCGAGTGCTTTTTGGAACAGATCGAGCGCCTCCTGTATGTCCCCTTTCTCGGAGGAGCATACAGCCTGTAGCTCCAGATTCCTGGACTCTCTTATGACATCGGTCTCGGGCTCAGTCAATGCATCCGTCAAATCGGCTTCGGATGGCACGGAAATATTTGACTGGAATCCACTGAGCTCGAGGGGATTAAAAATAGACTCCAAAACCATCTGATCATGGGGGCTGAGCTTTAGAGGAGCCTGCGGCATTTTGTGATGTGATCTCTATCGTAGGTTTAAATAAACTGATACTTTGATTCTAAGTTAACTAAATCAAAACAAGCAGGGAACTCGATGCAAATAAGGCCGCCCAACCAGTTCACTCTCTCGGCAGCTGGTCGTTCAGTTTTAAGTACTTGAGTAAAATGGGGTTTCTTAAAACTCAATATCTTTACCATTTTGTAACTTTTGTTCCTTTTTGGAAAATTATAATGAATGAATGAATCCATATTAAATTGGTAACTAAAATTGCCCTGAAAATAACAAGTGTAACATTTAAAACAAAGAATTAACGTAGCTTGTCATAGGGCATGGGTTTTCTTATCAAAACAAGTCAAGTGAATTGAATGCCAATGAGGCTGCCCAACCCGTTTGGAAATATCAGCGTGTTAGCGTTTTGAAAAGGCCTTGTTTATATAAAAAAACGTTTGTTTTTATTTTTCTTGTTTTTTTGTTGCTGTTTTCTTTATGTATACGTAAATACCAAGGACAATATCATTTGTTTTCACTTTGTTTTTCTTTTTTGCAATAATATAATTAATAATTAATAAATCAGCGCTTTTTGTGTTCATTTCCATTTCAATTTTTATATATATATATCATTATCATCGCTATGCTAATGCGTTAGATTCTTTTTTAAGTCCGATAAATACAATTATTTATAATGCTTCAATAAATTTTTGGTTTTCGCTTTAAATGTTTAACTTTATGTTTGTTCATTTATAATTGTTCTTTACAATATACACAACTGAAAAGCTTTTTATTGGAATGGTTTATCTTTAAACATTATGCACTAGTTTAGCTCGATCTTTTGCGTTATGCCTGGTGTTTTCTTTCCTAATTCTTACTTTGAAGGGGTTCTGAAATGGAAATCAAAGGAAGGTTGGGGGGAGGTCTTCGGGAAATTTAGTCTCGCAAGCAAAGCAAATTGGCTCTATGAAGCAATGGAACCCATGGCTAGGCATTTAGAACTTGTACACTATATATAAATATATGTTCTTTGGGTATGAGGAGACTTCTATGTTTGTTCAGTTTTCTTGTTCAGTGGTTCATTACGGTGCTTTGTGTTTGGGTTCTAGTTATTTATATATTTTCCTTGGTTTTCTTGATATATGTATGTATGATAAAAAATATAAAAGTGAGCATTGAATGTTTTCCTCTGTCCTTTAGGTATATATATGATACAAGATCGTGTCGAGTTAATTTTCTCTATAGGCAGATATATAACCATTTCTTGTTATGTACTAGGTGGCACAGTTTGTTTTGGGTTTTGTAGTAGTTGCTCTTTGTGGTCTGGTCTGAATGCGTAGAAGATATATCAGTTGGGTTTTGTGGGAGACGAACTTAAAGGCGAGACCTAGAATTAATTAGAGTTCTGCTCTTGACTATCCGGTAATATACACATCATATATATTTATATATATATTCATATGTGATATATTGAAATATCTACAATTGGGATTATCTCTGGTTAAAAGTCTAACGCGATCTTAATCATACAACAAGTTTGCTTCTGATGAGGCTTAGCTAATCCGTAATTTAGCTAAATATAGACTATAACTATTTGCTATTGCTATTTACGATATTTACGTGGTATATGGGCTTTGGGTTTATGTGTAACGGTTGGTATGGTACATAATCGGTTCTCTATGATATTTATAAGCTTAAATTTCCATTGCGCTTGATGCTGTTCTTCTTTGGGCTGGATGAATGATTTAAATGCTGTTTACCCTTTATTAGCATAACATATAGATAGCCTTTGTCGCTGTGTTTTTTTGTATCATTAGATATACATAGTTCTATACATTTTCATTCACAAGTTCATGTGTTTTATTTCTTCGGTGTGAGGTGTAGTGTGGGGGGTATTGAAGGGGAAATTGAAATGGTTTCCTTGATTTTGCTTAAAATTGCTTTTCATTGTCGTTACAATTTAGATATAGTTTAGTATACGTTCTATTTGCGGTATTTGTTTACGTTTTACTTGTATATAATATTAAATAGATATTCATCTCGTAGATATCAAAGTTCGAGTTAAGCATTCTCATCAAAATCTATAGCAATATACAAAG
Organism: Drosophila ironensis; assembly: GCA_021223825.1. Lineage (NCBI taxonomy): Eukaryota > Metazoa > Arthropoda > Insecta > Diptera > Drosophilidae > Drosophila > Drosophila ironensis. Next base: position 335,046 of record JAJJHQ010012325.1, read on the forward strand.
GCGTAAGTGCGTCCACAAGGCAATCCCTTTATGTATATTTTCCATTATCCCGGCTTCCTTTTCACGCATAAACATTGCAAAATGATTTTTTGTTTTCGTAAATTTTGAAAAATTTAACTTGAGTTTAATTTTGTAGATTTTGTTTTGGTTTTATTCCTTTTAATGGTAAATTCACTAACAATATGTAACAGCATAAGCTTTTTTGCATGATTTTTGGTTTTCATATCCATTTTTAGCTAAAAAATGTACATAACTGATACTCAGTAAAGCGTTTAATTACATAATAGTCAACAAAAGTACAAGTGAAATATCTCATATAACGATTTCAATTTCAATTGTGTTAATTTTGTTAATTACTTTCCACAGAGACACATACACAAAGGGAGTTAGTTACTAAGAGAAAGAGAGAGAGGTAAGCAGAGAATTAGCCTTGTTTCGCAGATTTGTAGTTTGGGAAAACAAGCCTATACCCATATGTAGATATCGTTAGACACAAAGTTAACTTCTTGTGGGACTTATGGTGAACAAATTGCTCATATGACATGCAAAAATTTCATTTTATTCCAAACACTATCACACACAACAAACGAAATCAACAAATTTGCCGAGCGATTGATTAAACATTGACCAATTGAATGACAGATATAGATAGATCTTACGATTGCAAGTGATAAGAGAGATATAGAGAGATAGATAGCGAAAAATACGTTTGGTTTTCCTTTTCATTTTGCCTTTGGTTTTTCCTTTTGCTTTTGATCTATAAAAAGGATATTGTTTTCACACAATAACTATGAAATCGCACATCTGTTGTTCGTAGTGCCGTGGTTATAGTTGTTATAGTTTTACCATATTTGTTTTTTTTTTATATTTATATATTTGCTCGATATCGCGCCCTGTCGGCCTGGCTCTTCCTGCTCTCAACATCGTTTAACTTTTACTTAATGCCAATCAACCTCAATTTTAAGCGTTCTTTTTGGTTTTTCCTCTACAGCGTTAATGTTACTTCTTGCATTTACAGTGGTAGAGTAAGCAATAGATGCTTTCTTTCCTTAGCAGATTCATAATTCGTTTACCGTTTTTCGGGATAATATTGTAGCTGATTTGGGATCGGTTATAGGACTTTGGTTTTTTGGGGCGGGGACTCGGGGGATAGTTTGAGATATTACAATTTCAGCGGATTTTTCTGGTGTTGGATTTGCTCTTAAAACATTAACAAACATTCAAAAATTGTGCAGCGTGCAGTTTAAGTTGTACTCATAACAAGGTCATGCCTGAAGTGCTGTTCGATTATTCGCGGAAACAGTAGATAAAACTTTGGGAACATTTTAAATTTTTAACTCGATTAACCGCTTCAACTCAGGGTTTGTAGTACCACCAAAAAATACCCTCGAAATCTTGTTATTATCAATTTGACAAACGGTTGATTAACCTCACAACACTCCAGGCATATAATTTGATATTTTGGCTAGAATTTTGAATTAATGCGCTTTTCGGGCAAGATATTTTCTTGAGTGAGTGTTCGTGTGAGTGCGTGTGTGTGGTGTGTGCGTGTGAATGTAGCTACTGCATTTTGTTGTTAATATATATTTATAATTTTTACATGGCTTGCGATTTAATTGTACGATTATTTTTTAACATTTTTACAAATTATCATTTTCTTAGGTGGGCTTCATATTTGTTTGTTGTTTTGTTCTTGGTTTATTTATCAATTAGCTGTAAATACAATCGATTTGGCAATGCGTGAGTGTACGTGCGTGTGTGTGTGTGTATGCGTGCTTGTGTGTCAATGTGTGGGTTTGTATCTAAAAAAGCGAACATTCTTTGCTAATTCGCTGTTTAATTTGCATTGTACAGTGTATGTGCCTGTTTTTTACTTTTACTTGTATTTATTTATTGTGGTAACTTTAATTTCTCTGCATCGTCTCCTTCCTGCTTACTGTATAAAGGGGATTTTTTCGATATTTTACTTGATAATTTTAAACATTTTAAGCTCTTGGTTTTCTTAATGTATGCCTTATTCGGTTGCTGTTGCTTCTCAAGGGGGATTTCGTGGGTTATCATCAAATAACATTGCTCTTACAGTAATCTCGTGAAACTAAACACGTGTCTTGCCTTTATTTTAAACAAGTATTGACTAATTGTCTAAACTACATTGTTCGATTTATAATCAATAGTGTAATCATAATCATACAATAATATTTTATAGAGTTTTACACAGATTTACACATTCCAACTAGCATGTGGTTCGTGGATCGTGGTTCGTAGGGGATCTTAGGGTTCCTAGGTCTGATTAGGTTTTCTCTTGGCTCCTGGTTATTCTAGTTATGGAACAGATAGCTTTCTCTGGTTCTACGGGTGGCCAAGCGAGGGAGATGCTCTGGGCGTTTTTTGCTTGTTCTCGGAAACTTTTGTTTGGTTTCTTCTTGGCAGTGTTGTAATTTTGCATTTGATATTTAAGGAGATCTTAACAAATAACAAATTAATCCGGGGGCAACACTTTTGGCTTCACATATGTTTTTAATATTCCCAAAATATTATTTTATTCTGAGCATCTCTTCGGCTGAAAAAACAACACATTTCCAAGGGACCTAAGGAAAGCGGATTTGGTGACTTTATCAACACACATTTATGGTTCGAAATTAAACACAACTAATATTTTCTCAAGCGCGTTTTGTTCAGTGTGGAAACAGGCGTGCACGTGGGGTAGGTTTTTCATGGGTGTTTTTTTTTTACCATTATCTGGGTTTTTGTTTTTGGGTTGGAAAAGTTTGCACAATTAAACTGTTTACTGATTGAATTGCTGTTGCAGTTTGAAAGAATATTCCCAAAAATTGTGGCTCCAATACCTAGAATTGCTTGTTGAATTTGCTTTTTTTTGTTTAGTTTTTTTTTGTGTTTTTTTTTTACTGGTAAACGGAATTATTATGAGATTTGTAGCTGCTGCTGCTGTAGCGCTGGTGTTGCTGCTGCGATGCCGATGAATGATGATGGTGATGATGATGATCGTGTCCGTGTCCTGGGTGGTGATCGTGGTGGTGTTCGTGTCCGTGTCCTTGGTGTTCCCGTTCGCGTTGCTCTCGCTGCTCCCGCAACTGTTGCTGCCGCTCCCGATGATGTTGCTGCTGCTCACGTTGTTCGCGTTGCTCGCGTTGTTCGCGTTGCTCGCGTTGTTCGCGTTGTTCGCGTTGCTCACGTTGCATGTGTTGCTGGCGGGACGGCGTTTGTTGCTGTTGCTGCTCCCTTGTGGGTGTTGCATGTTGCTGGTGCTGATGCTGATGCTGTTCCCGCGTGGGAGTCGCCTCACGCGACGCTTTGGTTGGGGTGTTGGTGTTCAGTGCTTGCTTGTGTGCACCCGCTGCTGTTGCTGTTGGTGCGTCTTGTGTTGTGTTCGTGTTGCTGTTGATGGTATTGTTGTTGGCGGTGTTGTTGGTAGGTGTGTTTGAATGATATTGCTGCTGCTGCTGCTGTTGGGGTTGCTGCTGCTGCTGATGATGATAATGCGAATGCTGATGATAGTTGCTGAGCGGCGCACTGCTGCCATAGTGGCTGTTGTTGATGTTGTTGTGCAACTCATGGGGCAGTGGCGGTGGATTCTTGGCTTTCGTTAGCGGTATTGGTGTTGGCATTGGTTTTGGCGTCTCCGTTAAATCGATGCCCCATTCGTAGAGGAACTCGAGTTTTTGTCGTTCCAATGGGTCACTGGCCGGCAGGGCAAGCAAATGTTAGGCTTCTAAAAATATTAGCGCTGTTGGCTTCGGTTCCAAATTTGATTTTTTCGCTTCGACAACTAAGAAGGTTATTTCAGCCTTTTCACGATTAGCAAAGCATTCGGCTATCAGTCGAGCAACCTCCTGAAAAATCACTAAGTAGTAAGAGATGCTTAAAGACAAGCTATGGATTTTACCTGATGGTGTAGACCTTCCACTTTGGTTCCATCCACCTCGAGGATCAGCTGTCCGACTTCCAAGCCGCCCGCTTCAAATGCTGCACCATTTTCCTATCAAGATCACCAAAACCTTGCATGAAAAACCCACCGATCTATGCTGTTATAGCATACTTACATGGATATTGATTATCCTAGGGAGCGGGTGTTTTGTGTTAGCACCACCTTCGATAGCAATACCTAAAATTGGTTTGGTTTTCTTAACTGTAATGTGTAAGTTGCCTCTATGATCAGGTACGACGTTTGGATTGTGTTCATGTGTTTGTTCAGTCGTTGAACCACCATTCTGCTCCGCTGACAGACGTTGCATGGACTGCAAATAAACGAGTGAATTGCGTCAGTAAAACGTCCAAAAGTTTCCTTACAATTTTCCATCGAATTCGAATCCTTTTTCAATCGAAACCAAGTCAAGATCTACAGGTTAATTCTAGGGTTGTTAGCTTACAAATTCAAATTGTGTTTTGGTTTGATCAAAGCTGATTAAGTAGATTTTGTGATTCGGTAAGGCAAGCAATTGAACGTTTTGTTGGATTGAAGGATTTGAGTAAATATAATTTATATTGGTTGTTGTTGTTGGTTTTGTTGTACTTATTTACGTGTGGGGCAAACAATACGAAAAGGTTCAAGCTATGGAAATGTATACCAATTCAAATTTACAAATAGGTTTGCTAGTTTCAAATATTCAATGGCATAAACTTTGTTTATTTTCGAGTCAAGTTGAGTTGAGTTAAGGTAAAAATACTTAGATAGAGAATAAAAGAGTAGGGTTTTTTGTGTGATTTGTTGGGAATGAGTCATGAAATGTTTTTGGGGTGACCAAATTGCAAAAATTTCAAATAGAAACCGATGAATATTTTGTTGGTATTTGGTATTAGATTTAGATTACTGAACTTTGAGCATTTCAAACGAAAACCCATGATCTCATATTTTTTTGTTGAAGTTGTTGTCGGCATTCAAGTGCTGTAGTCTGTTATTATTAGTTGTAGATATCGAATATTGTAGTGTGCTTGCACTGGATTTCGAGTAGCACTCACCTGATGCCTTCGTACACCTTTATCGCCCAGCAAAGTGCCGCCTTCTTCCTTCATATCGAAACTTCGAGAGAGTTTTGTGGCCAACTCCTATTTATTTTTGTCATGGTTTTCATATTTTTGTTTCGGTTTTCGAATTGCGGCCACATTGTATTTTGGCAATGTGTTATTGTTATGGTTTGGCATTTGCACAGTGAACAACGTTTTTGATTGATTTTTGTCGTACAATAAGTTGAATGTAAAATGAGAATAGTAGAAATATTTGCATAAGAATTCGTTGTAGTTGCTTGTAGTATAGATAAAAAACGTTACAGGTTTCTTTGTAGTTTGTATTAGTTGGTGAGTTATGGTAAGCATAAAAGGGTTTTTGATTTTCAATTTTTCGAACGTGTTTGCTGTTCTATTGATTCGCGCGTTCACTTGCAAACATACAGACAGAATTTGAATTGAATAAAGTCTTGCAAATAGTTGATACGTTTGATAGGTGGTGTATAATTAATTATTTTATTTTAAGGTCTGTGAATTGATAGATTTTTGGGGTCAGCAGATGCCAAAGCGTGCTTCAGAGAGGAAATTTAAAGTCAGATATTTGGAATTGTCATCCAATTTGCGTTTACCTTTCATCATACTAGAAAAAACTTTGTGACAGATTTGTTAGTGTTCAAAGTGAACCACCATTTTGGAGAATTTAGGTTTGCAAAAACAAAATGGTTGCTTGGAAATGGAAGAATATATTTTGTAGTCTAATTCAATATTTTTTAGATAACACTTTTGGTCCGATTCTTTGCTAGTATCATGGTAAGGATCTATCTAGTTTTTAGTATTTTTTTATAAGGTAAACAGGGATGAAACGCTTTATCACTATTTCAGATATTCTTGAGCTAAGCTGAATGTCAAGTGCAAGGATATGAGTATGCGAGTGCTTGTGATATCCAGGTGTCCAGGTGTGTCTCTGTGGGTTTGTGTCGCGGGATGTGTTTATCTTTGAGTTGGTGCATTTTAAGGCTTTGCAACTATACAATATTTATACGATCTATTTATGTTAAAGCTAATTTCAAGAATGGGCAGCTAAGACACTCAGATTTGGTTCGCTAGACTAATTCGTACTAAATATGTATCAAAAAGTAGCGCTAACTGAAACTTCAACTTATTTTACAGGGCTAAGAGCTGCTAACTACTTACGACTAACAAAGGAAAGGAGTGCGTGTTGTGATGTTTTAGTTATTTTTCGTTTTTCATTGGACTGTGTGTGTGAGGGGGAGGGAGCAGCAGCAGCTAAAATATAGGCCAACAAAAGTTCGGGATTTCACACTAATTACAGGGCAAAGTAAAAGAAATGGAAGAGTACTACAAATCGATGCATGGATGGCGGTGAATCGGTGGTGGTGACTTATGACTGGCAGTCTGGCAGTGAACCGAGACCAATTTATTCGATATTGATACACATATTGATATTCTGCGTGTGTTTAGAAATCGGGGTGACTCATGCGTAAATGTGCAAATGTATTTTTCAAGCTTTTCTTTTTCGCTTTGCTTGGTTTTTGTTTTGTTTGGTTTGTTTTGGTTTGGTTTGGTTTTATTTCGGCTCGTTTTGGCCCTTCGCTTTTAAATGCATTAGTCTTGTGTCTTGTTTATCTTTTAGTTTAAATACTTACAGTGACAATTACTTTACAGAAAAACTACGAAAATCTATTGTATGTGAAACGAATTACTCAAGTGCGCCACGGGAAATCATAAAACGAATCAACTGAATGGTATTAATGTTTGTTGTTCGAGTGGGTGGCAAGGTGGCAAGCAAATCGGATCTGTGATGAGAGCACAAAACTATATGAAACACAAATCTTACGAGTACAACACAAAATGCTGGAAATGCAATTGAATTTTCAATTCGGTTTTGGTTTAGTTTAAGTTTAGTTAAGTTAAAATATTGCACTTGCAGTGGCTGCGCGGCAATGCACATTCAAAACATTAAAGTTAGTTAAGTTTATTAGGAGAGAGATAGAGAGTGAGACAGAGTTACAGAGATAGAGAGAGAGAGAGCGAGTGAGAGAGTGATAGCAATAATACTAAGTAGTTCAGGCTAAATCGAATGCAACGAGATGCAAATTGAAAAATCGACAGGTCTGTACCAAAAGAAAAACAAAATGACAAAATGCAGACTGTGAGAAACACTTCGCAGACAAATTGTTCCACTCAAGTTGCGAACACAATTTCTATTTTGTGGTTGCTGGTGTCATTGCTTTGATTATTTGGTAGTTTGTTTGTTTGTTTGTTTGTTCTCGTTTAACGATTAACGAAAAATACATTGGCACTTACTAGAGGTCGTCCCCAATACCATGATTTGACACGTTGTGTTAAACCACCCAAATGTGAACGCAGTCCATCTAAGTAGCCGCCCTGAAATGCACACAAATGAACAAACAAGAACAATTTCGGGGAGTTCGGGGAGTACAAATAGGTCGCGCAATTCCAACTCAAAAGCGATCTGGAGTCCATAGATCGGATGGATGAAAGTGCCGGGTGAAATGAGACAGACTCGAAGGATAATGGGTGTTTCTAAGTAAACCAAAATGGAGAAAGGAAAGGGGGAATATGTGGGGTATTTGTCGTTGGGTGCCTAGGTAGTTAGTTTTTCAACTAGTAATGCTACAGTTTACTATACTTAGTTACTGGATGGAGTACTTTTACCGATTACAAGTCGAAGATTAAACACTACAGGAGTTTATTTGTTTGGTATTACCACAACTACGGTAATGACTCAGTAAATGACTGATTCTGCATCTAACTCGGGGGTCTCTTTAGGTATATTTCTAGTTAAGGTTACCTTTACAATGGCTACTAGAGTTGAAGGTGAGAATATACTGTTTACTGGCTATTTAATACAATAATATTTAAATAAAAATTTCATATTTGGTATATATTTCGGGTTGTGGTCTCGGCTATTGTTAGCATTACCGCAGCCCGCTTTTCGGCGGCTTGTTAAATCTGTAGCTTCTAGGCCTTTTTCGAAACGAAACGCATTCAATGGCTAATTAGCCCTGGTTATGTCAAAAGTTGTGTGGCTGGCCAAAAGCTTTGTTGCATGAGCGTGTAATCCGCACATCCCACACCCACCCCTACGCCTCTGCCTCCGCCTCCGCCTCCACAGGCCGTTTGCATTCAAAAAATTATGCACACGAATCACCGGCGGCGGGAAAATGAGTTACAGAAACGGATAAAAACGAGCAGCGAGCTAAATATTTACAACGCTGAGGCGTAAGAGATTTTTTGTTTGGTTTCGGGGGTTTTCTTTGTGGGCAATTGCTTCCTTATTGGACTTTTCTTTCTTTTCCTTTGTTATACTATGTATGCACGTTGTGTGTTTCATGTGTTATCGTGGCTGTGTATATGGTATTTTGTGTGTGTCGAAAAGATAGTTTCGAAAAGAGTGCTTAAAGTGTAACAAACGGCGAGTGCAGCGAGCGCCAGCTTACCTGTTCCTGTTTCCAGTTAATGCGATTCCATTAGATTGCGCATACGCAGCGTGAAACGATAGCAAACCCAAAAGCGATATATGTATTAATTATCACGGCAGAGCCCACCTAATGGGCATCATCTCTCGCGTTTCAATGCCAAATGCACACGCCTTTCTGGCCATTGGCCATTGGCCGTTGGCCATCAACTCCCGCCCAAATCAGTCAGCGGCAGCAACAACAAACTTTCTGTTTACGTCATGCCAGAGCAAAACAAAACGAACCCAAGGGGGACTTACGGGCAAACAACATCCACACAAAATGTATAAGGAAAAAAGTGCCAGGAGGTAGACAACAAATAAGAAACAAGACCAAAAACTATAACAAAAAAGGTCGCACAGCTGCAGTCGCTGTCAGCTGCAGCTTCCACCGCAGTCCCACAGATACATTTTATTTATTTGTCACTCCAGTTTGACCATTGCGTAAATCGCAGGCTGCGGGCTGCAGGCTTTAGCACACTCGCTCCCAGCGGTGGCCCGTAAATCTTTCCGATATAATTGCAGCATAATTTTTAGTCATAAATATTGACAATCTTTGTTTATCAAACTGTTTGCCATTGTCGTCGCTTTGGGTAATTTTTTACATTACTAGGCCATAAAAAGCAACTTGGAAATTGTTGAGTGGCAAAACGTCAAAGAAAGCAAAACTCAACGCCGCAACCAGGCTTCCAAGATGCATTTGTCTTACCACTAAACCAGCTTTCAAATACCCTTAGTTATTTAAATAAATAATATAAATAAGTACCAGCAACTTAAGGCTAACCTAGGCTTAAAATCTACGTGTTTTAGTTTGGTAATCATCAAAGTTTTATAATTTAAATGGTGCCTTTCTATTGACTCAAAGAACAGAGATCACTATCTCAAAATTTGTCCAAAAAGTGGAAAAACCCAAGTTGAATTTTGATGGTTGGGTTGCAAGGCCTCTCGCTTTTGTTTTCAAATATCCCCGCAACCGAATCCCATCCCATCTGCCCACGACCCGGCCCCGAACAAAGAGTACTCCGTGGCTGTTGCCGCGGCTGGCTGGGCAGCGTCAACTTGGCTTGGTCGGCGGCCAACACAACAGCTCTGGCAGCTACCACAGAGCCAGAGCCAGAGCCAAGCCGGAGCAGCAACATGAGCGCAGCTCCGGGTCTACTACCTTCAGCAAAGTCTGCAGTTTCAGTCGCGCGTCGCCGCTTCGAGCGAGAGGTTCAGAGCCAGATTTTGAAGACGAAGTAAAAGCTACAAAGCAGCCAGCTCTAGCAAAAAGTGCGTATAACAAGGCCTAAATTGTACGAAAACAAGTTGGCCGCTGTGGAGTTGACAAATCCCGCGTTTCGTTGCGTTTCGCGCTCTGTTTGATGCCAAATTGTTGCATAAATAATAACACCAGTAGTGCCAGAAGAAGTTTTTGTCTGCTCTTCTGCTGGCCTGACTTTGGTGCGGTTATATCATCGGTGTCGGTTTATTGTGGCGTTTTGGCCAAAACACAATTGCCACAGATTTGTCCGACATGTGTCGGCCACTTTATTGCTTTGCATTTGCCTTCAATTACCGTCTATTTCTCGCCCCGACTATTTTCGGCTGCGTTAATTTCCTCGGCTTGGTTTCTGTTTCGTTCTACGCTTTTTTAATTACCAAAGACGAGCTTAAGCAGAGTCGGTTTCGGTTGATCTGTTGTCTTGCCTTTTCTGCAATTAACTCGCTTACGGAAATGGGAGATTCTAAGTGGCAAGACTGCGAAATAGTTGCTAAACATTTCGACCCAGAAAAAAAAAGAACATCGGCTGTCAGTGGCTGTGGCTGCAGGGAAAGCCAAGGGGTCACGGGAAGAGAAATGCGCATGAAACAAAGAACGAACGAGCAGTGTTTTTAATGGCTCTTCGACAGCCTTTCAGAAGGTGGCCCAAGGGCCCTGACAGCCCGGGAAGTCATTGCTATTGGAAATGGAATAAAGAAAAATACGTTTCTGGGCAGGGGCAACTTAATTAGGCTTTTCCGCCGGCAAACGGGCCGCATTCGTCAAACTGATTTGAATTTACCAATCGTATCCAAGCAGCTCTGACCCAGTTCCTGGCACTGCTGATCGAGAAAATCAGAGCTTGAGATTTGATAAATGGTTCGCGGGCAGAAAGCGAGCATTCGGTCAGCTGTCAGAGGCTTTATAGGTCAATGAGCTAGCCAAATGTGAGGCAGCCCGAGAATTATTCATAGCCCAGTGTCACAACACAAAGCTCAGCAGCGATCGCAGCCGCATGACTTTATCGCCGTCATAACAATAGTGTGAATTGGAGAACAAATTAAATGCTCACCTTTGTTTAACTTCACAAAAAAAAGAGTTTTCGAGAAAAGACTCGCCAGAACCTGAAGTTAATTTCACCAGAATGAAAGGAACAGCGGCAGCTGCAAGTGGGAAAATTTAGAAAACCGGGAATCACAACTTTCACAACAAAAAAACGACGCTTGAGTGCAGAGAAAAAAGAGAATTTTCCAAACAATAATGACATCTTCCAGTCGATTGTCTGCTGTTAGCCCATTTAACAGTATTTTCCCTACGCACATCATTTTCGAACAATTTTTCCTTCAAATTGTTCAATCATTTTCTGCGTCGTTCGCTAAGCTGCTCAGGGCAACCATTTCAAAATCAATCAAATTTATGACTTTGCAAACTTTTGCAGTCAAGTCTTGTTGTCGTGGCGGATGATGGTGATTTTTATTATGATTTTTTTTAGTCGCGGCTCTAGCCGTAGCTGAATTTTTGTAACTCGAATCGAAAAGCTGGCAGCCATCATTCACGGCTCATGCCATTGACCTCGTTGTGTCGTCGGAGGCTGGAGAGCACGGGGAACTGGGGGTATTGGGGGCATCGCTTTGTCATTAGATACGCACCGATGTGGTGGGAGGCGGTGTGACAGAGTTCACGATTGCCCCACCAGGTCGATAGAGTTGCCAAATGGATTTTAATCCGAAATCAGTGTTTCATTAATGCCCCTTCAAGGCTTTAAGTGGCTGGTTGTGACATTATCCCCAATGTTCAACACAAGAGCTACAGCCAGTTGCGCTTAAGGCCTGTAGTTATCGGATTTGTTAGGCTTTTTTCTCCAAATCAATCAAGTCGGACCTCTTTGCGATCTTCCACATATGTTTCTGTGAGCACGCCGCCTCGGGAGCCCAGCCAAGTTTAATTAATAATGTCAAAAGATGACAAGCCGTCCAAACTGCTAACACAGCATCATCGCGTTGAGGGGGAAAGAGTTCGGGAATTCACACCTTTCCCGCTGCCCTCCCTGGCCTCAATTAGGGTTCTTATTATGATGGACAAGAGTACTTTCTACACACAAAAAAACTTGGAGGCCGAGAATTCTTACCAAAAATGACTACATCATCTTATGGTAATTTGCAGTGGTACTTCATAAACGTACTCAAATTGGCAACTCTTGATTTTGTTTTGGTTTCGCATACTCAACAGAGGAGTCTTCAAGCCAAGCTCCCAATCTCATAATTTTTGACTATAGCCATTCAATTTGTAGACCGGATTTGGGATTCGGAGCTGTTTTGGTTGCTTCTACGCATTCAAATGGTTTATTTACATTATAAACAACTTTTCTCTCGGCCTCTGTTGTTCTGCCTCTTGCCTGCACTTACAACAATTTACTTTCCATTTATGTTTGCTCTTGTCAAAGTTTTGTACCTTATTTAGTACATTTCTCTAATGACCCACTTTGGCTTTTTGGTCTTGACTGTGGCAATCTCTTTCTCTGTCTCCGTAATTTCGAAAAAGTGAGTGTCCCATAAGCCAGACAAGCGACATCCCAGCAACAGCCGCAGCAACAGCAACAGCAACAGCGACAGCAACAGTACCAGCAACGGCAACGGCAACAAAAAGTTGTTTGTCAGTTTTAGTTGAAATCAAACTGGTTACTCAGCTGCCGTCTGGCTCCGCACATCGTTCATCGGTCGGTCAAGCCGGCCCAAACGGTGTCAGCTGTGTAAACAGGGCTAAGCAAGCGGATCGCAAGCCGTTTAGCTCCTCATTTACCGCTTCGTCCAAATCAATTCCGTGCAAACCGAACCAAAATCATCCTGCCCTGAACTTGACTCGACTGCATGGTGTGCCTGAGAGATGCGGTTGAACGCCTTTTGCGGAAATTATTGCAATTTTCTTGTCTTCTAGCCAAGCACACAGCGGAGCGGGTCGGTTGGGAGTTTTGTCGGTGAATTCACTTTCACTTTTGCCGCACCCGCTGGCTCAACAAGTTGCGGGGGTTGGGTGCCATGCTCCTCAAGGAAGTTTGATCCAAAAGGAAACATTCATCAAAGAATGAAGTGCCCGCAGTTGGAGTACACTTTTCCCTCCAACCCAGCAACTTGAGGGATTGGGATTAAGTAAAGTTTGTGCTGCATTGACAGCGACTGAGCTGTGGGAGTTGCATGCAGATTTATAAAGTCATCTCTTTAAGAACTTATTTTTGACCCTGCTAGCTTCGTTGCCACTTCATTGGCATTATGCTCGGACTGATTGCAGTGGCAAACAGAAACGCACAGAGCCAGCCCACTCCACTCCACACTGATTGCAACTTGGTCAAAGAAAAACAAATCATTTAATCAAATCAAACATCCAACAGACAGCGCCAACATGGAAACCTATTTGACGGAGATCAAACAATTGCGCATACCACGCCCGAAATTCGAGCCGAACAGTTGCCATCAGCAGCACCAACATGCGGTGACGGCCACATCGGCGGTGGTTGCCTCCTCCTCCTCATCCTCGTCCTCGACCACGCCCACCCAGACACCGCCGCCCCTACACCATCGACAATGGCGACACTTTGTGCGACCCTTTACGCCGCCACGCGACTACCATCTGCCCATGGTGGCCGAGGGTTCCCTCCACGACAAGATGTGAGCCCAGCGAGATGAGGAGGAGCGCCCGCGGCATCGGATATCTTACTGGCTAAAAAAGCAGCATGCTATATACATAACATAGCCCTAAATTCGATACTTACATAAGATAGTGCTTAAGTCTAGTGTTAGGTTGAGCTAACGTACTCTAGATACAGATACAGAGATACACAGATACAGTTGCAGATGCAAAGAATAAAGAATACAAATTGAGTTGAGTTTGCTGTGGGAGTAACGCGAGTAGAGAGTATTCAAAAGTTATGTGCAGCTCATGAAATGGTTATTCATGAAATGGAAAAATGGAAGAGCTTGAATATGTAAAGGTTAGAATACTCGTATGCCTGTTTGCTGAAAAACCCCACTGAAACACGGATGCTGCAGCTCAGGCAGCCCAAAAAAAACTACTCACCGCATCTTGATCGTATTCCGGTAAAAGGGTTTCGCTGCCCCGGCGTGTTCTGTGCTCATCACAGCCGTATTCCTATGCCGGGATGAAAGAATTTGTGCAAAATATATTCAGTTTCTTGGAAGGCTTTCTTTGCTTAACCAATGCAGCTTGGCGCATGACTTAATTCGACTTAAAAGTATTACGACACCCAATAGCCAATTGGACAACAACATTTATAAAAGGAAGTACAACATAACCGGAAACAGAGACGATAACGCAAACTCAAACCACATGGAGCAGTTGGACAAACATGGGAAAAAACTGAAGCACAAAAACACGACACATACAAAAAAAAGATACAAGATACACAAGAGCTACAGAAATAGAGAGATGGCTGGAGAAAAAACAGAGCCACAGACACCAAAGACACAAGTAAATTACAAAAGTTAACAGACAGACAGGGAAACATGTTGATTTTATAGCCGAATGTCAATTTTTGTAAAGGTCAAATTTAAGATTTTGGAAATTAGCTTGATTCATTTGGTGCAGTCAGCAATAGAATTGCGGTTTTTCACAATATTCTCCAAGACCTATCTGACAGATATGAAATTTTCGAATAGGAGAATAGAAAAGAGGCTGAGCTTGCTACACTTTTGTGACTTTTTGAACGCTTCGCGGCAGTCCTGACCTGTTGCTGATTGTCTTTGGCCTGCTTGAATGTCAATTGACTTGGTCCCAACTGATGGTGGAGGTGATGGCGCCCAGCTCCCGCGTTGTTGCCGCCGCCCAGGTGACGCAATGAGGTATGATGGGGTGGATAATGTTGCTGCTGTGGCTGTTGCTGCTGCTGATGTTGTTGTGGTGGCGATAATGATGATGAGGTCTGGTTGCCGGCTGCCTGATAATGGCGATGCAGTATGGGTCCCGCCGACATGGGTCTATGAGGCAACTGTAGTGCCGGTCTGGTTCGAAAATTCGTACGCATTCATAAACAGAATGGCAAGTAAGTTAACTTTTCCTTGGTGAGGATAAAAACTCGGAGATATGGGGGGAGTGGGGATTGAGGAAGGTGCGGAGGGAGAAGGATTTTTAGGGAACTATTTCACTAGGTACCGTTTGTGTATATCCGTTACGGTCATGCCCAGGCCCGAGTCCGATGAAGGACTCCGTCCGGTGGCGGCAATAATTTCCAAATCGTCGGTGGTTACCTGTTGAACGGAACGGAATGGTACGGAATGGAACGATACGAATCGAATCGAGCGATTTGGTCTTCGGTCACGATAATCACCCGATCAGTAATATCTTGATTTATCGATAAAATCGATAGCTTACCACTGATCAAGATGTTAGGGTGACATGGCCAGTGACTGTGGAACAGCTTGGAAGTGAGTAAGTGCGTAAGCGAGTAAGAGGGTTCTAATCTAAGCTTTTGTAGAGTTCTACTGAGCATAGACAGAGAAAGCTAATGTTACGAAGAGGGAGAGAGGGCGACAGAGATAGAAGGCTGAACATAGAAAGTGTCTTGGAGTGCATTCGTACTTTTCGCTTGATATTTCTAAATAGAATGTATATCGTATATTAGTGCTGATTCTTGGTGAATTGTTTCTTTGATTATCCATTTTAGGTGCATTCTCGGTGGTTGATAACATATGTTCATGTTGATAGTTTACAGAAAGTTTGTTACTTAATTGTATGTATTACTAAAGCTAACGTAATCTGGTAATCTATATTTACAAGAACAGGTTACACTCTTTTTGAGGTAACTGTAGTTTGTAAACTTATTCGGTACATATATAATCAAAGGCACTTGTTGGTTTTAAAGACATAAAATAGTCTTTTTCCCGTTGCCTTTTCAAAAATAAATTGTCCAAAACCCCATTTTTTGGGCAACTCTTTCAAAACCATTGGAAAACTATATACAAATGTTTGCCACTACGAGTAAAGTAAACTGTGTCTTTTCAGGAAAAATTGACATTCGATTTTTGTTTTGGAGTTGCAATATAATTGCAAGGGGCCGAATCGAAAGTAAGGAAATTTCGGAAAGCATTATAGAAGTAAACAAAAATAGCATGCAATTGTTGAGAAACATAACAAGCATCAACCGGTTTCATTGCGTGAGTCTAAACAAAGTATCAAGTGTGTCTCGTTCAACAATTAAACTACAAGTTTTGTTTTGATTTTCTTCTTTCCGAGTGTTATTTGTATTTTTTCTACAGTTGAAACAGATAAGTTAAAGTAAAAGTTACAAACAGATATAGTGACAACAACAATCATCAACGACAACAACAGCAAGAAGAGAAGATTTACTAAACAATAAACACTTAATAGGATAGATCGTTAGATAGATAAATAGATAGATAGATAGTTGAAGTAGACAGTAGTACACAGGTTGAACAGTAGTCATGGCTTAGTTAGAGTTTACTTGGCTTAACATGCTCAGTATCTCGGAGAAGTATCTCTCCGATCTAAGTATATATTGTGTCTGTGTCGTAGAATAAATCTTCTAAAAAGCTTACCGGCAAATCACGGGTGGGATCTCCCTTACGCTGCAAAACAAATATAGAGAGTTTAAAGAATATCTGTGGGGATTCTGTTTATGCAGAGGCTTACCCTATGCCTATCCATGCCGTAAGGATCGCGTTCCCGGCGATAGACCAGCTCGTCGTACCGCGTGCGATCCTCGGGGAACACCAGCTCCCGGATCTCCGTCACTAGCGTGTGCTGATACGATAGAGACTTAGAATGGTTGCTTAGGCTTAGGGAGAACTATCATACCTTTTCGTACGTGTCTAGCATCTCTAATAAGACGGCAACAAAGGCATCTATGGTCATTGCTTTCGCACTATATTCGGCAATGTAGTACGAAAGGCTTGCAAAGTGATGACGTGGCAGCAGCGAGCGTGCCTTCTCCTCCACCATGGTCGCAATTTGACCTTTTCGACGAGCTCTATTGTGGGTGAAAAGTGTGAGAACTTTGGCGGGAAAATTCAAGTTTTGTAGTATGCCCACCTCGTTCCCGTCGGACTGTAGGCATCCCAGGGCTCCATCTCGATGGAGGTGCACGAGTGCGGCACCTTGCCCACATCACGGATCACCAGGGACATGCGCTTATGGTACTTCAGCTGGCCCACGGCCTCGTCGTGCGTCACATCGAGAAACGACTGGCCGTTCACCTCGAGGATCTCGTCGCCGATCATCAGTCCGGCCCGATCGGCCACACTATCCTTGTCCACGCCGGTGACGAATATCCCCAGGCCGTACTCCACGCCGCCGCGTATCATCAGGCCTAGCGACTGGCCCGGCTCGATGAGCAGCTCCACGCGACGTATCCTGCGGGGTGGATGTAGTCTCCTGGTTATACCTTGGACTCTCTCTGGGGTAGCTACTTCTACTTACCGATCCCTTCGCTCGCTGCGCCTGCCCCCGTACTCCATGGGCGGTGAGGCGGGTCGTCCGTGGCGATCCATCCAGGAGCAGGTCTGGCGAAAGGGCAGCCCCGCCCCGGAGGCCGCCGCCGCCGCTGCCGCCGCCTGGTTCTGGTGCAGGGGGGGTGGTGCCATCGACGCGTACATGGGATCCCGGGAGGGTGGACCGAAGCCGTGGAGCGGGGCGGTGGAGTTCAGCGTCGGTGGCGCTCGCACCGTCATACTGATTTGACGTGACGATTTCAATATCTGCACACATCTCTGCGTTAAGAAAAAATGTGGCAATAGAAGAGACACAAAAGATAGGAGGACAGAGGCGAGCAGAAAGTAACGAACCAACAAGAACAAAGACAGATAGATAGAGAGTGAGACGAGAAGAAGGAGGAGCAAAATACTAAAAATCGGGAAATAATTTAAATAATTTTAAACAATATTCGACTAAGAGTGTGTGTGTTCGTACGCAGAGAGTGGTGGCAAATTTGATGAAATTATTAATTAACTTTAATTGCGTCCAACCGGCAGCATACCCCCTCTGACCTTTGACTTTCGTTCGGTTGCGGTCCACGTTTGTTGTCACTTCCAACCCGCTCGGCTGCCACACAGTTTGCCGTCATTATTTTAATTGTTCTACCCCCAAAAACTGGTGTGTGGATGTGCAAAATCCAAGGATAAAAAGGGCAGGTGCAGGCGGTGCTGAGTGCAAATTGCTCTGTGAACCCCCCCACATGTCGTCCGATTAGGCTTTGGGGTGTCCGGTCGGTGTCGAAATTTGTGGGACTACCAGCACTTTGTGCTGCAAACTGGATAAACATCTTGCGGTTGGATTCTACTTTGCCAAGGCCCTTTTAGTTAGGGAAGCTGTGCACTAATAAATTGCCAATTGCAATTAGCAATAAAAGCCGTACTTTAAATATTTAATGGCCAACGTTTTAGATGGTCATCTGTCGGGTCCGTCAAATCAAACTACAAATCAAAATGAATCGAAACAAAGCATACGGAATACCAAAAAAATACAAAAATTATATACAAAACAATTTCGGATACAAAATGCGACTAATCTATTGCCAATTTTTTCTCAGTGTTCATTTGTATTAGTGTATTATTGATTCAATTTTCATATGTTGTTCGTATTCGGTTTAGTAATATTCATACAAAACTGTATCGAGTGCATTAAGATTCATATACTTATATAGGAAAGAACTACGAAAAATCGCTCAGAGCAGACAGCAATCGATATGACGTTGTGTTCACCATCGTGTGTGCAAGTTCCCAAACAAATTCTGTCCAAAATGGTTAAAGTTTAAATTGCTAAAAATCGTGAGAAATGGCACACCATGCGCCAGTTGCCTCCGCCCTCGCCCTCGCCCTTTCAGCATTCTAGTAATATACATGAAGAAGAATTGTATTGACTATCATAACGTGTCACATAAAATATTCCACAATAAATTGACTTTCGTTGTTAGGCAGCTGCCACGTTTTGGGGGCCCTCTGAAGGGCCGTGGCAGGGGCAGGAATCCTTTTCTTTTGGTTACTCTGTCAAGTGTCGGCCATAAAAGACGATGGTGGCCTACTGAATACACACATGTAACATACGAGTATGCCTCATATTTTGATGGATAGAATCCTATTATGGCCAACTATTAAGAGCCAGCGATTGACAAGCCGAAGCTGTCGGGCCCAGAGCAGCACAAGCTGCACAGGCTACAGAATCGCATTAAAAATCAATAACGTGTACAATAAAATTATATATTTTATAAGGGAAGAAAAATTGGCTTGTCAATCGCCAAGGAGAAGCTCAAGCAAAATCCTCCAGCTAAGTCCCTACACTTGCATAAATACCATACACACAAACACACCACCCATCATCACCAGTTTGCTGTGTGCTTTAATCGATTTTTGTCTAATAATAACATTAGCTACTACAAAATATTTAAGAAGAATATTAAAAAGATATAAATATATCAAAGGGATGCTCACCTTCAACGCCTCCTCGTGATTGATTGAGGTGAATGGCGTGCCGTTCACCTCTAGGATTGTATCACCGGGTCGCAATCCGGCGCGCTCGGCCACCGAATTCTCCTCGATGCGTGAGATGTAAACGCCTAAGCCTGCGGACATAAAAAAATAACAATAAAGCCACAATCAATTAGCCAGCCAGCTCACACATTCAATTTTTAATAGATCTTCCCCCACGGCCCCGCAAGTTCAGTGCAGAATTAGCCCGCCCTTGTTCCGCGGACCTGCTTTACCGCCTTCCCGCCCTCTCCGCCACTCACTTTGTTTTTCATTAAGCTCAGCCGGTTGGCAAAGGACAGGGGATGGAGTGCGGCAGCCATTTTATGTTTAATTTATAAGGCACAGGAGCGTGTGTGCAGCCAGCACAATGCCATTGAGAGGCAGAGTGAAAAGTGCTGGGGCAAGGCGAGCGAGCCGAGGGAAAGCGGGCCAGAGCAGCCTGCATACGGGGCCAACTTAAATAGATTTTTATCGATTTTAAAGCCGTCCGCATATTGCAAACTAAAAATAAATTCTATGGCAGGAAATGGGAATGGAGGAGGATAAAGTCGGGGCCAGCAGAGGCCTGCGGATGGGCCAGGACGGAGGAAGGAAGAGCTGGTTAGCCAAAAAGCTAGTCAGGTGCAAAATGCACTTGGAAATGTCAAAGCTGCTGGCGGTTTGTCACACACAAACAAGAATGCCACCATATACACCTGAACTGACGGCTCGGAGCGGCCCCGACAATAAAATGAAATTGAAAACTAAATTGCACGTAAGAGCTTCCCATGCCAGAGGTGAGGAATAGGACCCAAAACACCTAACCCGACCAACCGATGGGGCGTAGCGTGGAATCAAACAGAAGGGGGCGTGCTTTGAAAAATCGCCAGCACATTTCAGCAGCTGAGAAATTTTATCGACATCGGAAGATTCTCGGCGGCATTTACGTTTATTTAGGATTCTATCTACGCAATTTTAGTGAGTTATACCTTCGAGATTCACAAAAAAGTTTGTCTAAAATGTGAATCTACTTTTAGTTAAACTGTTTAAGCAAACGTCCTTTAAAATTCGATCAGTTTTTTAGTGGACTTACCTGAGTCTTTCCCTCCTTTGACGCAAATGCCGAAGCCATGATCGATCTGCTGGTCGCGCGACATGGACACGGTTCGCGTTGTGAGTTCATGGATGTTCGGAACGCTGCGATCCCTTTCCCGCTCCCGATCCCGATAGATCTGCAACCAAAATTAGTTAAAAAGAAAGAGCATGGCAAAGATGGTGTAGGGGACCCACCTGGTGGGTTGTGGAGGGCGGACTACTGGCCGGACTGCGCCTGCCCGTCCGATCCCTATCCCGCGTGCCACCGTTGCTGAAGTGGTAGCTACTCGTAGGAACTGATGACGACTGCGTGCCACTGGCGCCAAACATGCGCAGCACCTGCTCCGGCGAAATGGGCCGCTTCTTGTTGCCATTGCTGCCCGAATGCTGGCCCATGGAGCGTCCGCTGGCGGCCGTCGAGGTGGGCAGGGTGCCCGCCGTTCCAGCGGCCATGTGACTGGCGGGGGAGGAGCTGAGGTAAGCGCTACCGCGCCCGGGCAGCGAGCCGCCCTTGGTCGGCACACCCGCCGAGTTGTAGTAATAGTGCGGCGAATGTGGGCGCTCGATGATCGTGTAGGAGGTGCCCGGCGGCGAGTAGTAGAGTCCGGAGCGTCCGCCCCCGCCGCGCAGCGAGCTGGTGCTGTTGCCGACCCGAGATCCTCCGGCTGCTGCCGCCGCCGCTGCTGCCGCTGCCGCAGAACTGCCGTAGGGTACGCTGCCCGGCGGCGGGCTGATCATGCCGAAGGCCAGGCCGATGTCCTCCGCCTCGTAGCTGCTGGCCACCGCCGCCCCGCTGGCACGCAGGTGGTGGGCACTGAGACCCGCTGATCCTCCCGTCGGCACGCTCGACGACGACTGGGCGGCGCCCGCCATGAGACCGCCCAGGCTGCCGCCTCCGGCAGAGGGGCCGAGCCCCAAGCCGGCGGCCGCTGCGGCTGTGGCATGATATCCGTACGAGCGGGCGCTCCACCGCGAGGGTCCAAGATCACAGAGTTCGGCATAGTCGTTGCCAGCTGCGCTCATTGTCAGGGGGTCGCCGTCGTATGGAATGCCACTGCCCCCAAGGCGCATTACACTGCAGGAGCTGCAACGAGGATAGCAAAGTGAATAAGCGAAAATTGCTTAGCATTTACATCAAACAAATGTATAAATATTAAATATTTTAGGGCAGAATTGTTGATAACATATGAATGTGCAAGTTTTTTCACCAAAGGAATTCCCTACGCAACTGTTAGTTACAATCTTTTGCATTTTGTGGAATTCCATTACTCATACGCCATGTGGTCCGGAAAAAATTCTTTATGCAAGAATTTTCCATTTTGCTCATACAGATAATGAATTATATGCATTTAAACGGTATGATGCAGATAAGCATGACCGCCGATGAAAGGGTTATGTTGCCCTATCACATTGACCAACATGGCGTATGAGTAATACTAGTAAAATCAACTATTTTAAAGGGTTAGGGCACTTTTAACCAATATTTCAACAATATAAACTGCTAAAAATTATTTAAAAAGAAGTATATTTTTATAAACGCCTGTGCATGTAAAAGGGCATGCAGGTTTTTGCGCGCTAAAAGACCCCTCTACTCGTGTAGCAGGTACTGCCAAACAGAATTGGGTTAAAACACTTCCTTTCATCCCCACCATCCAATCTGCAATCCCTCGAACAACTTTTGTTTGCGTACGCAGCCCGCTAAGCCGCAGCTCAGACAGAGCGCCATATTCAGAGTAAACAATAGCTTAATCTCCAGAGTCATATGGCGAACCGCCCAACCCCACCGACGCTTACACCACACTCATTTGCACACACTGGTGAATCAATGGGAAACTCATGCCCCATGCTTCATTATTTATGTGCCAACTTTGGTTGGCAAAACAAAAACAGGTTAACACAAAGGCAGAAGCTCCATGTGGCCCGCCTCCCAAGAGGATGCCGTTCCCTCGCTATCATTCCCATATTTTCACACTTTTCAGGGGGTTGGGCGGAATACGGACGTAGCTACTGCTCATACATAAATAGTTGGAAATTGCCGTGCTTACCCACTTGGCCCTGTCCGTGTGGCATGACGGGCACCTGAGAGCTATTCCACGCTGGTCAGAAAAGTGTGCACTATTATAGCGGACGAAACTAAAAATCGACCAACCGCTGGCAACGGCTAATCAGGATTTAGTTGTGCATTCATCATACTTTTTCAATAGCTCTTGGAGCCATTAAAGCTTATGTTAGATTTTACCCATTCTACAGAAGAGATCATAAATATTACGTATACCTACCGTCGTGCCAAATTGCACCTGCATAAGTTTTTCAAAAATTATTCGATTTGTGTAAACTTTACATCAAGAACGTATGTTCTTGTGTACAAAAAGTTCTATTGAAATAGTTATGAGAGAATTTTCCTACATTTTTTATTCACCCATCGAATTCAATTTAAAAACTTCCTTCCCATCGATTATGGCAATAAAAAGTTGCATCAGAGCCATAAACGCAACGCTCTCGATTAATCGAGTGTGAATAGCAAATAAGTTTCGAGTACTCAAATACTCGCATCTGCGTGTGGGCATGATTGAGTTGGAAAGTTGATTGTGTGTAACTGGGTGGCAGGGGGTGGCGTGGAGCGGGGCGTGTTGTGTCGGGGTAAAAGTGCACTTTCAGCTAAGCTCCCGCTGAAGAACAAAGCGCCGGCCAATTTGGTTTGACGCTTAAGCGCACTTAGCGGTCGACCATTGGCAAACACAAAGGCAAACACCAACACAAACACAGGCCCGACACACAAAAAGGACAAACCAAACGCATACAAGTGCACGCTGCCATACGAAATGCACACACAGATACAACTACGTAATGGTGTTGTGCTTACGTCTAACAAGCAGCCAATAATGTCCTTTTTGATTTACCGACACACATTTGCATTTCTTTCTGCCACACAACAAATTGGCAAGCAGACGCCATTACAAATGAGCCACACACCAGGGCTGCCAATTTGTTCAATTTTTTTATCCGGAAATTTGTCTATTTACTCCAAAAATTAATTTTAAGCTCTTGAATCGAAGGGTCGCGGGTAATTAAAGAATAATAAAATAACATGGGTCTCTGATGATTTTATAAAAATATCATTTTTACGAAGAAATACAAAATCCTTTTGAGTATGTGATGAAAAATCCCCGTTAAATATTTAAATTATTACCATTTTTGTTCGACTTCCTAAATTTGTATTTTCAATGTGTCCTTTTTCCAGAATCAAGAGTTGGCAGCCCTGAATACAATCACTCGAATGCCGGAAGAGGAAGCAGAACATATGTATGCGAGTGCGGCAATGTATTTTGTATAAATATCAATAAGAAGCATCAGCAAAAGCTTCACCATATTATATACATATGACAATAAATTTCTATGTCGCTATTTCGCTTTGCCACCCCAAGCTCGTTCCATCTCATTTTGTTTCAAACGTTTTTTGTACTTTATTTTATTTATTTGNTTTTGTTTCAAACGTTTTTTTGTACTTTATTTTATTTATTTGGTTTTTTTTTTTGTTGTTGTTGCTGGTGCTGGTGCTGGGGCTGCCTTGGCTTTGTTAGAGAATAAACGGCAAAAACAGCATGCTCCAAACGTATTTACTCATGACCTTGCTGAGGCAAAGCCAGCACTCACACAGAACTCGTCCTGTGGCAGTGCCAGCGAATTGTGTTGTGTTTGTTGTTGCCTCCGCTTGGCGTTGGCGCTTGTCACAAGGACATTTTTCATGTGCGCAATGTGACATTTTTTGGAATTTGTTAGTCTGACTCTGGTTTGTGCCAGCCAGCCAGTCAGCCACCCAGGCGAGTCGAGTCGAGAGGAGATTGCATAGATGCACAGTGTCCCAAACATTAGCCAAAAAGGATACACAAAGCGGTGGAGCGAGGAAAATAAGTCCCTGTTTCATCCTCTTCTAGATTCCAGATTTCATCTGACTATTAAGTCTTTAATCCACTTTTGTTAAGAACATTTTAAACTACACATTTCTCTAGAGATTTATACTTTAGCACTCAGGTTCTAAGTTTCAAATGCAGCTTATATAACAACCGAAAGACTTTACTAGTTTAGGCCTATGTACACCTTGTAGGACCCCTAAAAAATGCATGAACACCACTGTGGCGGGTCCCTGCTCTCCTTTTTTTTGCCCACTTCCAGCAGCTGGCACTTTGTTGTAACTATTTCGCTGTTGTCACTGGGCGGCCCCTCGCACCCCGATTTCTGCCGCCTCGGATTGTAGTAGTTTTTGCTGCTGCCGTTGTTTGATTTGAAAATAAGTTTTGTATATTGTTCACTCCAGTTTTTATGGTACTCGAGCCTAGTCAGTGCATGTTGCATGTTCCCCCCGGTCCGGGTGTGTGCCAGTGTTTTGTTCATCGTCCTTTTTGGTCCAATGCCCAACTGCAATTGCCGCAGTTGTTGCCTTTTTAGAACTGTTTGCATTTTTGAAATAATTGCTAAGCACATTTCGATGTTTGAGTGTTTGCATACCGAAAAGGGCACAAACAATCGTCGCAATGGACGTGGTCGAAAGGATGAGGGGCCCCCAAATGTATGCCATACTTTTACCCTTTTCGCCTGGCATAAATAATTGATGCTTAATATGCGTCTGGTACTTAACATCCAGCTTTTCGAGTGCGCTTAATAGTTGCCAGAGGCATATTAAAACATTAACCAAAGCAGCAGAATTTCGCCGGCTAAGGCCCCGAGCATTCATCAACTTTCATCATCATCAGCGTTTTCTTTTTCCCTTTTTTCACTTTTCATGCCGTTGCTTCTTCTTTTTTGGCGGTAAATTTCTGGGGAAGTAATTATGATAAATGCAGGATATACACGAGTGTGGGAGGGGGGGAGGCGCGTTCGTCCTGCGGCATGTCGAACTTGTAACTGGGTTAATTGCGCGTAAATAAAAAGAAGGTAACACCCGGCCACACGGGAAGCAGGTGTACCCATGTTACCCATTTCCCATTTCCGGTTTCCGCCGCTGCTGCTGTCAATAAATCTTGAGCAAGATCTCCGAGAATTTCGATAAGCCAGCCAAGCAGCAAAGCAAATTCTGCAGTTACGTGACTTTCTCTTGTTTACCGAGCCACACATGGAAATTTGCATTATCTTTTCATTTGAGATATACCACTATACTCGTATGCGTTTTGCTGCAAACGTGCCGATTGCCAGCAGATGAATGGGAGTTGTGCATGAATATAATCTCGGCTTATGAGTAATTTAATTGACAATTGAAAATCCCCTAAGTGGCAATTTCAAGACTTCTTGAAAAGCTCCTCGAAACTACAATGCACGTGATTAGGGCTTGGCAATCCATTGCATTGCCATTTATGCAACTAATTGTATAATAAATGGGCAAATTCAATTCTCCTCTGGAGGATATTGATTACCCAGAGATGAATGGCGGCAAGGACACCACCCGCTCCGAACAATGGCCCGCTGCTTATCCCCAGGATCGAAGAACAACAGCATATATAATGCAGAATGCACAAGTTAATGTATTAATCAGTTTTGGGGGGGTTGTGACTCAATTATCTGCGGCCCTGGGCTATTTTAGGCTCTTGTCGTAATGTGGCACAAATTCCAACCGAATTTTGTCAATGCTTTACAGCTTAAGGCTTGAACTTTAAGTGCTTTAGTGCTTTTAGTTACTTTCTAACACATAAATCCTCTTTCCTTATTTTGCAAACTTTTCAATTTTCTTTTCAGGCATTGAGGGTGTGGTTTCCTAAGATATTCTTTCAAGAGAAACGTCACGTATACGACACGAAGCCAGAAGAAATCTGTTATAATAAGATATGCACAAATGCACATGCATAAGTTAGGAAAAACCCAAAGAAAAGCGCCCTAAGAGACCCAAAGAGGGGAGAAAAGGTACTCGCACAAAGAAAGCAGACCCGAAAGAAGAACAAACCAAGTTGACTTACATGTCAACTATTGATTTTTTAATTAAATATTAATGAAGCACGAAGAACGGCAACAGCAGCAACAAAACCTGAAAAAATGGCACAAAACACGCTCGAAATAAAAGGCAGGAGAACCGCCGAACAGGGAAGTGGAACGCCTCAGGTATGCCACAAAAAACATGACACACAAAGATGGGTGGTGGCAGGTGGGCCTGCTGGGGAGGTATACGAAATATACGGGCAAATTACGAATTTTTAATCACACGTCGCGTTTGTTATATAAGCAGGAATATCAGGACCCCGCCAAACCTACGGCAACAACAAAAAGCGCAGGAAAAAGCGAACAGAAATCAAATAAAATAAATATTCAAAGCGTCGTCTCGCTGTCCCAAGCTCGCAACCTCCAAACCCACCAACCCACCAGCCCGCCGCCCTTTATCCCATTTCCCCTTCTTTGAGTAGGTCGTCTATGCACAGACACGCAACAGCACAGAGAGAAAAATTTTAGGAAAACTCGGTCCTGTCTTCCACAAATCCCTTACCAATTAAAAATAGGTGAATTAACAGATATTTTGAACAATAAATAGAAACAAAAGCAGTTGAAAAACTGCAACAAAAATCTCAAATGGTCAAAATTATGAAAAATATCTGCGAGTGCTGCGGCTGAGCAAAAAGGTAGGAAGTGTGTGGAAATGTAAAAGGCAAATGAAACTAACTTTGAAAGGAGCATTGGGGGGAGAGGCCTGAATGTGCCCGGGAGTGTGTGTGCCAACGTGAGACAGGACAGCCAGGACAGCCTGGCATTTCCTACAAAACACCGAGTCGCATTTTGTCCAGTCACGAAAAGTTTGGTCTAGGCTAAAAAACAAAAAAGGGAAATAACCAAAAAGCTGAAAAAAGTATCATAGATATAGACACACGTACACCCGAATGGCGAGAGTTGAGGTTAGCAAGAAGCACTCGAGTCAACGAACGTCTCAAGTTGAATGAAGAACTCACGCAACGGGAGGAAAAGCCTAACTAACATGTTTTGCGGGGCAGGATAGCATGTGGTGTTCCCTTATGTCGTTTACCATGTTTACGTTCACCTAGTTGCCAGAGCTACATTTGAAAATTGAAATTTATGACGAGTATAGGAGAACATCGAGTCTCTGGTAAGCCCAAAAAACTTAACATTTCAATTATGCCATTTGCTGTTGGCAATAATCGAAGAGCGACCTTTGCTGGCCACTTTATGTGACCACATTTAACTATCTGCCATAAATCTAGAACAGAATATTTCACATAATTTGGCTTGCCAAACTGCAGCTCGTAAGACCCTTAATTATTGTGTCAGCTAACTGAACGTTAATAAACCACCCATTGTCATGAAAATAAATTCCAAAAATAACTGCCAGTCCAAATGGGGCACGAGCCAAAATCAATAATAAATACATAAAGGGTCCCAACAATGCCGCATAAAAGAGTAACAGAGAAAATCGTACTACGATGAGCTAAAGAATACTCCAGACTGGTGAAAGGATGAATAAAATTATCCAGTATTCTTAATAATTTCTTAAATTGCAACACTATAAATAATCTTTTCAAAAAAATGTAATTACGTATCCGTAATTTGCAATGCTGAAATAGTCCTGCTACAATCTCGTAATCCTGCAATAAAGTGGGTATCGGGCCCATCATAATCGTTGAATTGCGTGGGATAAGCCCAACCGTCTCTATAGCCCTGCCACAAATAAGGATAATAAGCCAGCAATTAGTGTCACCGATAGACTTGCTGAAGCCGCGACCTGAAACAGAGCGCGCCGCCAAAGGCAAGACGGGCTTTCCTCCCATTTAAGGCATTTCCCGGGGCCGAGGAAAAGGGAGAGTTGGTAACAAATAAAAAGGTTAAGCGAGGCACTCGCACTGACACGAATCTATTATCCCACATCCCTTTTGGATTTAGCACCGAACAAAAAGAGGGAAAAAATGGGAGAGGAAAACTGGGAAGGAAAAGTTGCAAGGACAAATCGCAATTTCAGTTTTATTAATATGTATTTTTTCTATTTGCCTATGGAAACTAGACTGAATGGTCCTTACTTTATCTACGCCTCCTTCCGCGTCCTCAAACGCTCCAGCCTTACATCCAATTCAATGGAAACTTTCCTAATACAAGATACTTAGAGGACGCGCAGGCAAACACGCCGGCAACCGACACAGAACCGGAGTCCGACATTCAATTGCCACCTTTCCTGCTAAGGATATTCCATTTATTATGTGTGCCTGTGAGCGTGCACTTGTGTCCTGGCAAAACTCAAACCGAAAGTCTTAACTGAATTAAGAGGAAAACTTGCCACATTTCTAAGACAACCCCGCCACGGCACGGCACGCCATGCCATGCCACCCGTCCTCCATCAAGGTTAGCTCACTTAATGAGCTCTTGAAGTGCTCGAGTTTGAGTTTGCTAAATACATATAGACAAGCTTGAACAGAAAAAAGGATTATTTGATATGGCAGCTCCGCCCCCCTCTTACGGATTTCCTTCCGACTGGACACCTGTGGGCGTCCCTGCCCCATCGCCCCATTGCCCCATCTGGGCTCCAGGATTGATTGTTATGCCACCGAAAACTAAACGCAGAAGGGGCTCGGCACCTGGCTTAAGTTAGTTAGGTTCGGGGTCACCTAATGATTGCCAGCCGAAAAAAAATGGCCTGGACGGTGCCGGGTCAGGGTGCGTTCTCAGAATGCTCGGGTGTCACCCACACCCTCGTAAAGCATAAAACAATTATTGGAATTTCTTTCTTTCACCTTCCATTTGGGTTGGTTAGGGTTGGGTTTTGGGCACAGTTTATGACGGTTGTAATTAAACTTGGAGATCGGAAGCGAACCGGGAGCCATTAAATCGATATTGGATGTATCGGGTACAAGTTGCACTCACGCAACTTACACAACAGTCTTTAATATCCTTAAATATTCAATTAAACGTTTCTGGAAAACTATAAATCTTCAATTTTAAAGGGGAGATCTGGTGAAAGTGCCTCACCTTGACCCGCAACACGGGGCCTTCCCCATTTTTCACCTAACCATTATTAACGATGGAGTGTCAACAAAATAATACGAGGAAGATATTAATAACCTAAAAAACACATTCGTGGCTGACACTTGCCATGGGACACGGGCTGAGTAATAACTATTTAATGAGTTTATGGCACAGTTGGCGGAACGGGAGACTAAAGTTACTTGGCCACGAACCAAAGTGCCAACTGCCGTCATCGGGAGAACATTTCCATCCACTGACGCCATTTAATTAAAATTTGCGCCTAATTAATTGCCAAAAACTGAGGCGCACAGCCTGACAGGACACTGCGATAACTAGGCGTATGAGCGATTTCCCTTGTTTGCTGTCCCGCGTTGCTGCTGCTGTTTGATTGCCGCTCGGCACACTAATTGAAAATGAAAATTTGATTTTTGGCATTTATGTGGTCGAACGTTTTATTATTCAGTTTGCATGATTGATTTCTATGGCTAAATATTTCCCAATTATGCATAAATTACAATGCCAACACCGCGCGCCCAAGAGCATGCATTACTTTTGTTATTTCGCCGCTTTTTTTTCGGTCCACGCTAAAATGATTTTTGCTCTGCATAATTGATGGCTGAGTTTTTAATTGAAACTGAGTTGTGGCTATTACGAATGTAAGTGGCGTTCCCGGACGCTACACCGCCGGGGAGGTGAATGCAAAAATTTATGCAAATTAAGACTGCACTGAACTCTGAGGATGTTCGCAATTAAAGGAAAATTGCAGCGTGAAGCGTAAAGCGTGAAGGAGGGAAAAAGAATAAAATCGCTGTAATTGAAGAGCGTTTGAAGAGGGTGAGTGCTGAACGCTGCTTTCGATGGGGATTGTTAAGATGTCCTTGAAGGCGGAACGGGCGGATTTCTCCGGCGGATGCGGGATCAATAATAGCTCAAGTTGCTACCGCAAATAATCTATGCTAACATGAATTTGTAAATTTAAGAGGAAACATTTAATTTGACCTCAATACCGCGATAACACACTCAAATATATGTACTGCGAGTATTAATAGTGGCATTGTGAAGGCTTCCCATTCAAAGCCAGGCAAGCGTTGGCAAAAGTTTTTCCATAGCACAGTTCTACGGGCATACAAGCGCAAACTTATTGTCCATTCAAAACAATCGTTTATTATACAAGTTGCACATAGAGCGCCTTATCTAAGTTCCTTTTCAGTTTCACTTTTTGGGTTGCATGCTCACCTGTTTGCAATTCTAAGGATACATTAAAACTGCCGCTGCCGCTGCTGTTGCTGTTGCTCTGGTGGAGTGTTCGGGGCGAAGGGACTCTGTGGCCAGTGCTCGGCGGCGGCTTTGACTCCTTTCAGAATTGATTGTGACAGGACCGGACGCTCGTCCTGTCCGCACCACTGTTCTCCCGCTGACAGGCTTCCTGCAACAGTCAGCTGCTCGATGCTGCTGCTGCTGGTGCTTGTGGCATGCAAAGAGTTTGCCTTTGAGTTAGCCAGCTCCTGTCACTTTATGCGCTTCCTGGGCCCCTCGATGCCGCCACGTTGTGGCGAGAGTGAAAGTTTTTTCCTTCTTTTTTTGTTCCTGTTTCTTTGTTATTTTTGTTGTATTTGGATTTCACTGTGGTGAAAATGGTTCAGGCCTCTCTGTGGCAAGCTTTCGCCGCCACTCTCGCTGGGAGAGCGATTTTCTGGTTGAGTAAATTTCGTGAAATACTTTGCCCCGAAATCTCGGCTGCCGTTGCAATACTTGATTTCAGTTTATTCTCGCCTGTTTCTTATTTGCTTGGTAGTATTTGGTAATATTTGGTAATATTTTCGCTTGTATTATTAACGGAGATGCTGGTGCGCGGGATGGGGCCAGGTTTTGGACCAGGCCTGCTTAGTTTCTGGGCCTGTAATCTGGCCAAGTTGCGGACTTCGGGGCCCGTATCTCGCAGCCCTCGGATTCGTAATCGCAATCCCGAGCACGGACTCCGAAACCGAATTTCGGACTGGCGTCTCCGAACTGTCGTACGTGGCGAATTTGACGTTTTGTGTAATTTAACCTTCCTGCCCTACTCTTCTCGAATGCGTCATCGGGAATCGGAATTTGAATTGAGCAGAGCAGAACCGAGCCGAGCAGAGCAGTTTCAGAGCAGTTGAGGGCAGAGCAAAGCGAGGCGAAGCGGAGCAAGGCAAGGCAAGGCAGAGCAGCGTAGAGTAGAGCAGACTAGGGCCAGAACAGGAGCCACTGTCAGAGCCAGGGCCAGGATATAGTCGAGTGGCTTATTTATTTGCTTAATACTTTATTTGGCACCCTCACTCGCGCACGCACTCACTTTGTTGCACATGTTTTGCTGTTTTGCTAGCATATTTTCTTATTCGCTGCCTTGGCGCATTAACCATACGCCATGTTGTACACCAGGCCAGAAGAGGCAGGCGAGTCGAGAGGCAGAAGGCCAAAAGGCTTCAAGGTTATTATTTTCCTTGGCGTGTTTTCTTAAAAACTCTCCCGCATCTGCAAATGTTTGTGGAGATTCACCTGAGGCCCGATTTCGGACCGTTCTTGGCTGTATCTAGGCACATGGCCTGTGCATATTGCCAATGTGGAAAAGAATATACAACCGAGGGGGACATTGGAGGAGGAAAATCGTTTCGCACATTACACACAACAACAGGGAAGAGCCAGAGTTGGCCTGTCTCTTTCCTTTCTGCGCCTCAGGCTGCCCATAATTGGCGTTTTCGTTTAACTGGCATTTTTTTGGCAACACTTTTTCCCGTTTCGGTTTAAACGCGTTTATTCGGGCTTCGTTTCGATTTGGCCTCAGCGCTTTCGCCGAGCCCTCTGAAATTATTTTATGGTAATTTTTCGATTCTTTTCATTGGCTTTTCCACGAAGCGCGATTTGGGCTGCGATTTGTACACCCCTCGCCCCCTGTGTGTTCTGTATTTTTTTCGGCGGAGCTCCGCGTCTTGACCGTTTGGCTCCACTTCTCCGACTACTTTGGAGGCTTCGCCGTCGCCGTCGCCATCACCGTCGCCGCGACCAGAGGCCTCGGCCCAAAAGCTTTTCCCCCGATTTTGTAGGCTTCCTTCCTCGCAACGCAGCGACGCAGAGAGGCGGCGCGAGAGTGCCAGCGGGAGCCGAATCCCCACCGAGACTGACTGGCGTCGTCCTGGCGAGCTTTCCTCTCGCCATTGCTCTTTCCTTCCTCCCTCCATGTAGTTGGTCCTTGCACTCAAAGTTTGCGTTGTTTGGATTTTGTTATTTTAATGTTCAGTGAGCAGTCCCTGAGCGTCGAGGGTGCGCGCGGTGAAGATACACCCCGTGAGGGTAGGGGATGCGGGTGCAGTCTCAGTCTCGTTTTTCGTGTGCTTTTGAGGATTTCTTTCGTGTAATTGTTTTCGTTACGTTTGTTACGTTTGTTATGGGCACTAGGTCCACATGCACCTAAAATGTAGACGTAATTGTGCACTGCGAGAAACGAAGTAGATACATTTTACAATATTTTAATCTTCATGGTGTACATCTATTTTCTGTCCGCTTGGTAAAAACTTTAACAACTATTTAAGGCAAAATTTGTAATTAAACAAAGACCAACAAAGAAAACAAATAATGCTATTTATTTAAGCATATATTTTTTTGTCTAAAATCTTAATTTTTTATTTATTTTAAAAACTATTTAATTGTAATAAAGTACTAACTTAAAAACAAACGTGATTCAGTATAATAAGTATAGTTCCCATTTGATAGTGATTGAGAAGTGATTGTAAATTGTGTATGCTATGAATATTTCTTAACGAAATGTTTTTGTTTTCTTCACCCAAATATTTAAAATCACACGAAACATTAAAATTTTGTTTCTTCCCTTAATGCAAATGATACAATCCAATAAGACGACGGCTCCACTTCGTCCAATTAAGTGTCTTGGTGTAACCATAAAAGCCATCCAGCAAACCCGCGCCCATCAAAATCCTCCCCTCCGCACTACCCCCCTTTGGCCCCTAACTCCCTCCCGCCCTCCAACTTGGGTCCCTGATGAGTGGCAGTAGGAAATGGAAGGGCCAAATGGAACTCACTCAATAGCCCGCAAAGCGAAAAGAAGCCCATCCGCCGAGGCCCAAAAAGAACCAGGTAACGCAAAAGCTGCGGGAAAGCTCTCCCTTTCGGCCAGAACTGGCTCTCTCGACGGCTCTCCCCCGATTTGTGGCTCTCTGGGCCATATTCTCCCAATCGCTGAAACTCAACACAGCTGGCAGAGAAACGTCAAAATGTGTGACAGCACCCAAGCTGGCCAAGAAGAACAAGAATCGGCGAACGCCAAGTTTATCGGGTACCAGAGGTCCTTCGCTTTCTCGCCAGCCCTCACCACGGATGCTGCCTGTTGTTGTGGGTCCGTGTTTTTGGGGGATGGCCTGAGAGGGATGTGAGTGGTGGCAGGACACGACACGTTGTTGCATTCTCGCCTGCCAGAGAGAAAGCGCTCAAAAGCAGGCAGCTGAAAAAATCGGTTTGATTCCTTCGACTTGTTTTCATGCTCTTGCGTAGGGCATGTGAATTTGGTTAAAGGCCCAAAACCACAATATACTGCAATCCAAAAGAGCAGTAAATTAATGTACAAAATTATGGCATCTTTAAAGCCACATTTTATATATGTCATGTCCCTGAAAATGACTGTGTTTTATTAGTTTTAAGCCATTGTAATACTGGGAAGTTTCACATATTTTGATGAAAACTCAAATGACCCTTTTAACTACCTACGCTTTGAACCTAAAAACTGAAACTGCTAGTCCCCGAATAACTGAATTTTTTATTAACTAAGGTGTTAGAAATTCCGACTAAGGTTTTACCTTCTCGGACATCCTTTTTGTGTGGTGGCAGTTTTTTGAAGGCTTCGCCAGGCATCGTTGGAATTGTACACGTGCTCTCTATATGGTCGAGGGAATTGTTAAGGAGAAGAGGGTGCAGTTCGCAGGGGATTGGGGCATATGGGCAAGGGCGAAGGACTAGCTTGGCTGTCGTCACTGCGCCCCCCCGCCTGCTAGGTCGAACTTTCTAATTGAATTTCTTGTTTTGACCTGCAGTTTTGACCCTGTCTTATCAATTGGTAGCGTGTGTATGGGGAATTATGTCATTCTGGCTGCGTCATTGTGTCTGCTTCTGGCTTATTGATTATTCCTTGACGGTTATGACGAAATGCGTTTGTACGCTAAAAACTGTGTTTTCACCGTCTTCGCTCCCCCGTTTCTATTGTGTTCTTGACTTGCACAACTATGACGTCATTGTTAACCCCGGAGCTTTCACTAGTAAAACAGCCACCCGACCCCCGACCCCCAACCGCCAACCTCCTTTTGATAGTGCCACCCACTTTGCAACCCCTCTCGAGCAGCCTCGACGTCAAGACAAGTCAACTCATTTCCATTTCCATTTGATGCCTGATGCGGATTTTCACTGACTAGTTCGAGAAAGTTTGTTTTTCGAGAGCTTTACAAGTTTGCAACCCCAGCTCGAGCCCCAACCAAAGGAATACCCCTTCGACCTTTGCCCTCCATCTCAATTTGTTTGGCTCTGTGGCTTTTATTATTGCCGCACGAGATTTACTTTTTTGTCATTGAAGTGATCTAATTAAAGTTTGTGTGGACCGAAAATTATAAGCGCCAAAAGCTGGGGGCTAAGGATAAAGAAATTTGTTTTCCGCGAAAGCTGAGGCCGGGTCACGCTCATCAGAGGTGCAACTTGTTTTCGTTTTCGTTTCCCCCGAAAACTTGTTAAAAATAAAACCAAAGAAAAAAGTAATTTATTTCAGTTTTACAGCCTTCATCTCGGAGTGAGTGTGTTCGCCTGCAAATGTAATAAGATGTTTTGACCCGCTAACTTGGGACTTCCTTCTAACCCTTCTCGCAGCCTTGCGGATGCTGATTCGCTTTGAATCCTTGGCCAAGTTCCTTTGGCATCAGCCGCCTGGTAATCTGATTTTTTCACTTTCCGTCCTTCCTTTTTGCTGGGAAATGGGTTAAACTTTCTCCGTCGACTTATCGGTGGGTTAGCTCGAGCATTTCCATGCCTGGCTAATCAAAGTTTCGTTATATTCCTAATGTCCCCTTTAATCCGCTCAAAAGTTGGATGAGTTTTGACCCAAGCTGGTGGTAAATTGAGTTAACATCTCCATCCCCAATGTTCGATTAGATTCATTAAACTTGTTTTCTTTTGGTACAATTTATTTTGCAGAAGAACACAAGCTGTCGCATTCCATTTATGTATATATTTACAATAATATTTGTTTTTCTTCTGAGTGTACTCCACTTTGTAATCGCATTTATGTTGTGTAAATCTTTATAGAGTCTTAATTTATATCGTAAATTAATATAGTCGCCCGAACTAACTTCAATGCAATCTACTTTGCGTTGCGGTAACTAAATGACAATTTCTTAACCAACGCTAACGTTATCAATTAAACATTATTGGGGTTTGTGCACTCCAATCGGAAACAGTTAAAATTTTAACTTAAGGCTAATGTATATTCTGTATTCATCATATGTATTTATAATACACGTACAGTGGGTAAAAACATCTATACAAATATGCCTTATATATGGTTTGTGTGCTTTGAAAATTCTCAAAGTTAAGTGCAGACAAGGAGGAACCTTGAACCAACCTAATATCTGCCTTTATATGCAAAAATTATTGTACCACATTTAGAATATCAATTGTTATGTATATATATATCTGTATATATGTAAATATCAGCAAATATTCCAGTAGAGTCTCCTATAAATATGTGTGTTGTGGGCTGGTTTTGCATCGCAACTTAAACAGCGACGAACTCTAGGCCTTGTGAAAATCAGAGATTACAAAAGTTTTTGCTACACGCTAATTGACAGGGTTAAATCGAGAACAATCGATCAAAGTTCAATTATCGATCGAATCCGTCGCTCCGCTTTTCAATAAATAACTTAAACGAGTTACACGAGCCTAAACATATAGAAATTGGTTTCCCCAGTTTTGTCATGTGCGAGTCGAGCTCTATTTACAATCCCGCTGTATCCTTTTTTGGATTCCCTATCCGCTGGCCCATTTACTCCTCGCCCTCGTATCCCAGACACCACAATTGGGACAAGGGCACCGCCGCCGACTAGCTACCGGCCACACCCTCGTCCTTGCGCGGCCGCAGGATGAAGTTCAGGTTGTAGTTCGTGTTCACCGCATAGTAGACGTTCGCATTCTTTGGCATCACCAGCTCCTTGTCCGGCAGCACCTGGGCCAGCGTAAACCTGTCCGGATCGTCTTCCAATCCCAGCTTCAGCATCGCATTGCGAATGACCTGCGGGGTGCGCTCGTTGTTGCCCAACATGATGCTCTTGTACAGCACAATTCCGTCCAGCTCGATGTTGTCCGTCTCGTAGGTCACCCGGATGATGTAAAAATCGGGTGCGGACTGAGGTGTTCCTCCCACCGGCTGCACCAGCTGGGCGTTGATGTGCGGCGATCCGCCATTGGTGGTGCCATTTCCGTGCGACTTCAGGCCATTGCCCATGGACTGCGAGTGGGTCAGCTTGCCGGATTGCCTGCCACCGGAGTTGCTCGAGTCCAGCGACAAATTGGACACACTGCTGGAGGCCGACATGAGCGAGGCGTGCTGATGGTGGGCATCCCGGTCCAGGGAATTGTGCCGGGAGCTGGTGCTGCTGTTCAGCTCGCAGTAGAACTGGGAGCCGGCTCCGCTGCTCGAGTTCGAGTGGATGGAGTCAGTCTTGCGGTGGCCCATAATGGAGGCCGTCGACGAGGCCGTTGTGTTGGTCAGCGAAGTGTTTGTGCTGATCACCGATTTACGGGGCGCCGGCGGCGGAGGCTCCAACCGGCAACTGAGCTCGAAGGCCTCCCGCTCGTCGAAAACTGGCATGGAGTTGAACCAATGGTCGAAGAGGGCGTCCGCCTGCAGGTTGTACGTGTTGGCTGCTCCCTGGAGCAGCTTGATCTGGGCCAGCACCTCGAACTCCTTGCGCTTCTTGTCGAAGTTGATCAACTTGTCCTCGGTGAGGTAGTCGGGATTGGCCGTGTGTATCATGGTCAGGTCGGTGAGGAAGGTGCCCAGGTAGGGTATCGTGCCATGGGACGTCTGAGTTCCCAGGTTCAGGATCAGCTTTTGCAGATGCCGATCGCTCTGATCGCTGGCCGGATCCGGATTCTTGGCAGTCCCCTCGCGCTTCAGCACCTCTCGCAGGGTCCACGCGTTGTTGTCCTCCGAGCATATCCTCGCCAGTTCCGTAAAGACCTCCATCTGTAATGACATGTGTGGTTTGTTTGAAATCTTCTAAGAGATAAGTAATGTAAACTCACTCTTTCTTTGGGCAGCACCTCCCAGATCTTGGAGAGTCGGTAGATCGAATTGGAATTCAGGGCAGAGATGATGGCCTTGAGCGAACTGAAGTTCTTGAGCATGCGCAGCTCCTGGGCAATGTCAATCCAACGTGAAATGTTCAGAGCGCGCTCCTGTAAAACACAATATTATTAGAAGTTCAATTACATTAATTATTTGTTCTCTCTTACCTGCGGCTTCAGCCGATCGATGAGTATGCTGGACACCACTCGGAAGAGCACCGCGTTGAACTGATTGATGGTGGCCACCACCGTCTCCGATCCGCCGCTGTCCCGCCGCGCCCACGTGTGTCCCAGGCACTGGTGGGGAATCAATCGCTTGAACAGCTCCGTGTCCATGCGGGTCAGCTGCTCGGCAAAGTGGCGCACGGGCACGTGAGGAAAGCGGAATGCTTGCAGGAAGTGGGTGGGTCCTCTATAGATGGGCCCGTGACCCATGGGCGAGATGTACAGACCGTTGAACTGATCCGTCAGGTCGTACGAGGAGCCGTAGTGCGTGGGTATCATAAACTGTTGCACCTGCTGAGTTCCCGCAGCCGAAAGCCAAGACAAACCATTGCCCTCCAGGCCTCCTCCGACTCCGCCACCTCCTCCGCCGCCTCCTCCACTGCCATTGCCATAGACAGACTGCCGGATGAGGCGCTCGAGGCGATTTATGACCTTGATATGCAGATCGGAACGTTTCAGGCGCTTTGTGGCGAAAGCCAAGATCTAAAAAAAGATGAAACATCAAATAAATTCATGCAGACCAAATGGCTAATGATTTTTACAGACCTGCTGCAGGTTGTCCTCGTGCCAATCCTCCGGGAATCCGTCCAGCCAGACATGCAACGCCGATACCAAGGTCTTCTTGTGTTGCTCATGAATGGAGGCATGCGGATCGTAGGCGGGGTCCATGGCCTGACCACTCTGCTGGGCCTGCTCCACCTCCTCCAGGTGCTTCTCGTGCAGCGTGTCATAGCGCTGGGTCAGCAGACTAAGCACCTGCTTGGGCGTGGAGAAGGTGCGGTAGGTGGATAGGAATACGTTGATGAAGGTCGACTCCAGCTCCCCGTCATCGGTGGCCAGGGCCTCCACCAGACGTGCCAGGGTAGCCGCCTTGACAAAGCGCACTCGCACTGTCTCCCACTCCAGATGGGAAATCTCATCATCAGAGTCCTGGAAAGAGATTGAAATAAACTTAATTTAATAACAGGGATACACAAGTACGGCCTAACAGGTACAATTTTGTTAAAACTTCAACTCTTTTCAGGAACTATCTGAAGAGGATTACGTTAAAACTCTTTAGCAATTTTGTTATATGGCTTTCTAGTGTTCTATTTTTGCACCTAACTACCCTGCAGCGCCTAAGTTTATCTTTAATCAATTAGGAAAACCATTTTCTGGCTTCCTAGATAAAACGATGTTATCCGCGCAGGTAATTGATGACTGGAAAGTGGATTACTCACATTACTGGCCGTGGGTGTTGGTCGGTGGTAGCGGACCTTCTTCAGGTAGACAGTGAAAATTGCATTCTTTTCATGCTCTTCGCCCCAAAGGCGCCACGTGGGCTGTAATAAAAGAAAACACGAAAAGTGGATTAGTTTCAAATTGAAAGGTCAGACTGGATTTAAACTTATTAATATAAAATTGTGTCCCGTTCGCAGTTTGTGTGGAAGCTCTAGAAAACCAATTACCTAAAATGATTTGAATTCGATTTCTGTTTGAATTAAAAACACAAATATCGAAAATCTATGTCAAAGTCAATGATCATGGCTAATTCGCCAGCCATCCAATTTATCATTTTCTAAATTTAGACTTATATCCGACGTATTTTTAATTTATTTCCTCTTAATACGAGACGAAATTTCCAATATAAACACTATGTCTCTCGGCTTTTGGCAATTGTTTTGAATATAAAAATTGTTTATTTTGGTGGAAATTCGGTTGCTGGCATTCCGACTTCCATTTCCGTTTCGAATGGCATCTTTGGCAATGTTGAGGTCCAAACAACATTTGTTCTCGTCTGGTCGTGGTATTTTAATTGATACATAAATTCTTTGCTAATTTGTTGCGTAAAGCTGGCCAACACAATAATATGCCTCGAACGAGATGAAAAAGAAAATATTTGTCTAATTGCTCGAACTAATTGGAAGTGAAAATCACTCTTTCGATGCCATTATGAAATTGTACAAATTGCTGGGCTGATGTGTGGCAGCCATAACTTCTACAAATTGAGATTCACTTTTCACTTCTTTCCCAAGACCCGCACCTCATAGAATACCACAGATTGTTCGGGCTTCATTAACAACACCCAGTGCATTGAAATTCTAATTTATAGATCATTCAAGGCGGCGGTGTGAGAGCGGTGCTTATGTAAAAACCATGTAAGTACAATCACACACTGGCTAGCTGTAAGTATATAAATTAAAATTTACTCGCAGCAATGCCAAAAGCGTATAAAAGCATTAAACGCGGGCTGCATGAATAAGCATAATCGAATTAAATAAACGTGCAACCGCAGGAGAAAGGCACGCAATGTGTGTTTTGGTTCGGGTGGGAATGTACGAGTAGATGGGGACGGGCAAGGCGTCCCTTATGGCGCCCACCAACAATAAACACTAACAAAAAGTTACAACAAAGCAGACCGATGGCGAAAAATGTTTATATCGTCCACAGGGAGAAAAGTTCACCCAAAAATTATCTATAAATTATAATAAAGCAGGAAAATGTTGAATAGAGACACACCAATCTCTTATTTTTGATAAGCAACGCCTAGTTTTATGAAACTTTGTGTCTGTTTATTGGTCGTTTTACGTTTGTGTTTCACATACCTGTTGAAATAATAATTTTTTAAAGTATTTCAATACCTATTCCAAACATATTTTTAAAATTTAGACTTTGAAAATTGGGGAATTAGGACTTAAACAATAATTTTCAAAGTTTGAACTCTGCTACAGCAACAATAAGGTTTTTATAAGCAATAGGTTTGTTTGTGTTTCACAGACCTGTTGATATAATATTTTCCATTTCAATACCTATACCAAACATATTTTTGAAATATTGAAATTTGGGGAATCAGGATATCAACTACAACTTTCAAAGTTTAAACTCTATCACAGCAATAATTAGGATTAAGCAACAGGGACTTTATATCGTCTTATAACCAAGTTTCCATATGCATTTCTTTATCTTTTATAGCTAGCTAGCTAATACTTAAAGTATCGAAATTTTCATAGCCACCCATACGTATTTTATGAGATTGCCTTTGTGAATTACTAGTTCGTGGGGTTTTTTTTTCGGTGTGCAGACACTGCGACAACAGAAGCAACGTCCAAATGACCCCAAATGGGAATCCGAAAAAGAATGCGAAAACATAAACACGATTCGATGTGGGCTGGGGCGGCGGGTTAAGGCCCGCAACACTCGCACGCACTGTGGATGGTGGGGTGGTGGCGATGGTGTGGTTGGGGTCATCCATCCTAGTCGGACGGGCACGAATCTCATGTTGATCCAATTAATTGCCCGCATGCGCTTTGATTACACCAAACAAATGCGAGCTGAATAGCTCAAATGTTTAGCTCACTTTGGCAGGCAGGCAGCGTTTCGTAAATGTTGTCTATTGAAGTACTCGTATGTATCGTACATGCTTTAATATTTCGTAAATTGTACACACTTTTCCCAGGGCACTAAGTGGTGCTACCGGCAAGGAGGGGGCAATTTGTTGTTTTGTGTAATTGTGCATAAATTTTTGTTTGCGATGGCGATGAATCTGGAAACAGCTGAAACATTTCCAAATGGCCTTGCAAAAATAGCAGCCGCGCATGGGGCAATGGGAATGTAAGGGCGCAGAGTGTGTGTGGCAATCTTGCGTTCCAAAAAAGTCCCCCAAATTATGTATGTTTTTCTAGAATAGCATTTAATAAAATCTGGGAAAAAAGCTGCGCACTTCCTGCAAGCTAGCAACAAAATTGCAATTGTTTTTATTTAATTGCCAGCATGCTTAAGCTTAATAGCTGCCTTTCATGCTGCTTTCTGATTTAATAGTATTTTTCGGCTGGCTGATTTACAAAACACTTCCCCTTCCCCAATCTGTTCAGCATTTTGTACATAGCCGTGCATAAGTTTGTGGATTTGGGTGTGCAAGTAGTACATATACAATGTGAAGGCAACATTTAATCAATACACCGATTCACGATCGGCGCCGGCAGCGACTTTTTCTTGGCGGCATCTGCCAAAACTTTTGCTGCCGCTCTTGATTCGTTTTGTTGGGATACA
The DNA here is from genome assembly GCA_021223825.1 of Drosophila ironensis. Lineage (NCBI taxonomy): Eukaryota > Metazoa > Arthropoda > Insecta > Diptera > Drosophilidae > Drosophila > Drosophila ironensis. Next base: position 376,879 of record JAJJHQ010012325.1, read on the forward strand.
AACGTATAGACTACGTATAGAAAACACCCAAAGCGTATATGTGTATATTTAATTTATTTGTTATTTATTTGGCGTTGTTGTTTTGCCTGTTTTTTGCTTAAACGTTGATGCCTTATACGCGCTGCTTCATTTGTTTTTGCTGTTCAATTAATGACGCACTGTGGCATCTCGCTTCAATTCCCATTTGCGTCAAAACTTAAAGAAATACTACGGCCAATGCTTGAGAATGATTTAGAGGCGCAACTTGGCTAGTAAATCACTTTTAAATGATCTTTTATTCGTTGGATTAAGCCGTAGGGCTTAATTCCAGGTGACTCATAGAGAATACATACATACACCTTCAAAATCCATAACAATGACTAGGAAGTCATAGACAGAAATTCGTACTATCGAATACAATATTCCGCCATTTCCGCCAGCTTCTCATCTGCCTCTGTTTTTAAACATTATCTTCACAATTTGCATAGGCACGAGTACTAAATGCTAAATTCTTAAAAGTAACCCTAAATAGGTTAACAGCTGTTAAGAAACAATATGAAGTAAGAATGTAAAACTTGTTTGTCACCATTGCAATGCATTGCAGAGCAGAGACAATTGAATGCTACAATTATTGCGCTTTAATTGGCGGTTTATCGCCTTACCTCACTGCCTCAAATTCTTGCATGCAAGCCAAGCAATTAATTAGTGTCAATTTAACAATCAATTGGGTAAACATAATTAAACCGGATGTGACTCAAACAATGTGGCTGCAACTTTTGGAGGCGTTGAGGCCAAATAAACCGAAACAGGCGCAAATGCAGAATATAATATTCTCAGTATAGCGAATGTTCGAAAGCATTTAAATCAGAAACATAATCTCTTTGTCAATGCTGTGATAGGCTTTTAAGTTCTCTTATCATTTGGTTCCCAGGGGCTTGTCTTCTATGGTTTACCTTCGTGTAGGTGTAGTTCTTGGCGTGCAGGTCTTTGGTCTTCTTCGAGAGATTCCTCAGCGTGGCTCCTGTGCAGGCGCACAGGTACTTGAGGCTGGCCACCACCTTGCGCTCCGCATTGAGCACCGCCGACGTGGAGTCCAGGTCATCGTAGGAGTGATAGGAGCTGTTCCGGCGCGGCTTGGCGGATGCGGAGCGGGACCTTCTTTGCTGCTGCTGCGGCGGAAACAGCTGCGCCGGCGGTGGCGGTGCCGGAGTCGAGGACTTTTTTCGCTGACGCGGGCAGGTGTGGCAGTGGAACTGCTTCTTGGGCTCCGGCTCCTGGTCCGACTGTTGGTGGTAGGCGCAGGACTGGCTGGAGGTGTTGTTGTTCGCCAGGCGCCAGGCACTGCTGAAGTCCGTGTTGTCCAGGGGCGGCATGAGGGCCCGATTGTAGCCGGCCAGGTCCTGCAGCTGGTACGCGCAGGTGTGACTCTTGATGAGCGCGGGCTTTTGCTGGTGCTGGTGCTTTTGGCTATGCGGGCATTTGCACGAGCGACTTGTGAAATTCTGCAAATTCGAGGGTGAGGATTGAAAACACCGCCCAAAATTTCTTAGGGGGAATTTTAACCCCTGAAGAGGCTGCTTTGTACTTGATCTTGGACTGCGGTTCATTGATTCATTGCGGCCCTCAACCCACTTGAGCTGTCGTCTCAGTTCGTTCACAGAGGAGCCCCTGACCTTGGCTACAATTTGACTCCCAATATATGTACCCACAATCGCCGCGCATTGTTCAGCTGTATTTGATGTTTTATGAGCGGCTCGGCTGACAAAGCCAAATAGCCAAAAATAGACAACAACAATAATAACAAACTACAAAAAACAATCAGACAGCCCGACAAACAAATAGGCAAACACACACAGAGCAGGCCAAAGAGTGAGTTTTCAACGAGCTCGAAGTCGCTTGTTTTTCAAGTGGCGCTCACTCGAGGCGTCCGCTCATCTCCTCCGAATTTGGCCAAGTGGGAAGTGTGGGCTCCCCCCCGCCATCCATCTCCGTGCGGCCTGGAGCAAATTTACGGGCAATCTTTGTTCAACAATTTCATAGTGTGTTAGTTAGGCAGGTCGTTTATCTAGGCCTATAATCGTAAACAACATCCCAAGTATGATCTCCAGGCCCCCCATCCGAGGTGTGCTCAACTTTTACCAGGAAGTTATTATGGTTGCCTGTTTGTTATGTTGTTTTTGGGTCTTAGTATTTCACGCTTATTGACAGCTGCGCGCAGGTTTTCACCAGGAAAACATGCCGAGGGGGATACCCTAACAAGAAAATGCTCGTGAAACCTTGAGTCGGGACTTATTGAGAAAATTCGAACAGAGAAATACTTGTGTTGCTTCAATTTAATTGCCACTTCAAGCTTGCATTAGAGGGAATTCGTTAATCGGCTATAGCATCTTGAATATTTTGCCTGGCTAAATATTTTCCCGACTCTGGCGAGAAAATTGCGTTGCGCTTTCCTTTTCTCCAGCAGCTTTATGGCGCTTTTCTCGGCAAAGATGAAACGGGCCAGCCCATTTTGTGTTGAGTTTGGCCATAAATCCGGGCCAACTCCGGCTATTTCGCAGTTTCGCTCAATTACGGCCCGACCTGGCTGACATAACTCGTTTCTGCCCAAAAGATTGATGCAAAGAGAAATGTCATTCGGTTGCCGGGTCTTTCGGGCCGTTAATCTCGGTCAGGAAACCGAGGTCAGCAGCCGGACGAACGTGCGTGCGGAGAGTGGAAAAAGGTCGGACCCGGGACGCGTGGCATCTGGAACGTGCCCGGCAAGGCACAGAATATCAAATAATATTTGATGCTTGGAAATAATATTACCGAGAAATGCATCGCAGACCGCCCAATCAAATACGCATCACGCAAATTAAATCGAGCGCAATCAAACAAAACGAAAATATGGAATATGGACAAGAAAGGCACGTCTCCCCCAGAATGCGTCATTCATCCAAGGAGGTCCAGGTTTTTCCGCCCGCTCCGGCAATAAACTAAGGCAATAATAACAAAGCCCCCAAGCCAAGCATGAATACTAACAAGTAAGAACGATTATAGACGACTGTCTCGACTATAAATACCCGGTTCTCAGTTTTAGAACATTATAATTGTGGGAGCAACACATTTTTGCCATATGCGCTGGCGGAAGTGGCTGATATAACCGGCTGATATTCGCAACGCAGATATATATAGACTCTACCAATGTAATATCCGAATTTTGTACCTCTAAAGTTTAAATTGTAGACGCCACAGAGTTTCGCATTTTGCGGGTGTGCCGCAACAAACCTGTGCGTACCTGGTATCACACAATTCTGAATATACAAATACATATTCTCTAAATATTAAAGTCTCCAAAATCTAGTCGTTTATACGGACAGACGGACGGACAGATGGACATGGCTCGATAGACTCGTTTTCCCTGTTACATACATTCGTACTCATTCAATATACCCTTTTCTTTTGATTCCCCTTGCCAAGAAACGTGTAAAGAATTTTCCATGCACCAATTATTGATTGCGTTGCATAATTTATATACTGCATCCATCATTTTTATAAGAACTATTACATAGATAAGTAAACAATGGCAGAACTGACCCCGATTATGCGAAATCCTTCAATGGCCTGAGACCCAGACCCATATGTGCACATTATTGAACAATCGCTGGCATGTTTGTAATTGTTTCGTTTGAGATGCCTCCCTCTAATCAATATGCACATTGATTGCACTCGATGCGAACCAAGCCCCGGAGCCGGGCACACTCATTTCATTCACGTTTATTATTACAACGAGTGCCAAACGAGACCGCGACAAACAGAACACGGCATTAGCATACGCCACTCGGGCTTTACCTTTCGAGCCGAATGATTCATCAGAAAATATCCCCCGCCCGAAAAGCAGCGGTCGAAACAAAGCTCATTAAATGTGATGAAACAGTATATTTATATTAAATAAATTAATGCCAGTCGGGCAATTGTCAAACATTTGCCGTGTTTGTGTATAAGAGCGCCTCAATTATAAGAAAATAGCCCTCGGAATGGGATGCGCGGGAGGAGGAGCAGGCTGATTGGAGCGGCCCACATCATCTTTCTATATATAGAGCAGGTGACCTTTCCTCCAGAGAATCGCGTGGGCGGCGGCCTCTGGCGGGGGGTTTTCTCAATTACAGATCATTGCAAAAATAGCCAAAAAGCAAAACAAACCGAGTGGCAATGGAGGCTGTGTGTTTGCAGAAGCATAAACAACCTCAACTGGGTTGAATTTTTCAATCCATAAATACCATCTAGCTGGGACAAACCTTAGTTAAATATAACTTTTGAATGGGGTTTGTAATATTTTTGCTTGTAATTCGTGCGCCAGATGCCAGTAGAACCACTATTTTGACCGCATCTGCTGTGGATGCATGCATCTATTTATATATCTGCTACCCCTGGCACGAGTTGCAGAACTGCAGCAAAAAACAGTGCGCAGCAAAATTGAATAGCGCCAAAGAAAAGAGGGACTGTAACTAAACACCCTGACGGACTGACAGGCGAACTGACTGGCTAAATGAGTCTGACTGACTGTCAGTTACATGTGACTGCATCCGCGACGCACTCGGACCGACCGGCAACATTTGTTGCTGCCCCTTGCCCCATTATTTCGAGTGTGCCTCGGCCGGGGGGGCTATTATCAAACCACATCCGCTGAGCAGCAGCAGCAGCAGCAGCAGCAGTAGCAGCAGAAACAGCAGCAGAGATGATGCACGGGCACTGACAATACGAAAATGAAAATATATCAACTTGAACTAAAGCTTGAGCCAGCGAGCGAGCATAGCTGGGTATTTGAATGCAGTCGACGGAGCTTTTGTTTTGCATACAATGGGGCCAGAGGGGTCACATAAATGTTTGGAGGGTCTCTCTCTATCTCTCTCCACATAAATGGATGTCAGGGAAACAAAGCCGAGAGCTGCAGATTGTCATAAATATGACAAGTTCCCATATGAATCATTTACAAACACAACTCAATTGTGGATATCGATCCCTCTAGTCCTTGTCCAGGGCAGTGTTTTATTTCTGGACTCCAGCAAGGCGTAAAGTTTCCAGGCCATTGCCTTCCATTCGTACATAATTATTGTTGACATTTCTTGTGATTCGAGCTTCAAGACGGTACAGTAGGCCCCACACCCGCACCCAGGTACCCAGATCAAGTACAAAGCAGTTTGTAATCGGCATAGCGATTTCGGCGACTCCAAAGAGGTGCACATTCGTTGTAGGCTGGGTTTGCTGTCCCTTCCAGAGGGTGGGGTCAAAGCCAGACGCAACAATAACAGATATAGTAAGTTGAAATTGCGGTTTCAAATTGGATACCCCAACAGTGTCTACCCCCTTCAATGGAAGCCAACTCTGTAAGGGTACTCCGCCAACCTCACTCTATCACAGTGTTTCATGTGCACTTCCTTTGTTATCGGCTCCGATTGGCGCTTTAATTTTTACCATTTGAGATTGGCTTTTGTTGCTTGAGAAATGTTTCTGAGATTTCCGTGTTTTGCGTCTCCTTTCGGTTTGTTGTATTTTGAGCCACCAGACGCAAGTGCAGTTCAATGGGCAGAAGGGGTGGCTGGTGGACCGAAGGCAAGTAAAATCGATATTCCTGCTGCTCTTTTTCTTAGCTTCAGCTTCCTGAAAGCGATGAGTCAACGGGCAGGACAGGTGGGTGGGTGGTGGTTTGATTACTGGCTAGTGACTACTCCAGTAATCCTTGGTCCGCAAAAGAGAACGGTTCGTTGCACTACTTTGACATCACTGCACTTTGACGTGCCTTTGTATTTGTTCTCACTTTTGCTGCGGGTACGGTAGCCCGGTTGCATTTTCAAAGCCAAATTGCCTTGCCGAAAATCTCTGCACGAGACATCCGTGTAATTACAAAAAAAACATTGTACAAAACTCGCGTCGGGATTGTCTCGGGGACCGCGGGTGGGCGGCGGTGGGCTTGAGGCACACACGCACACACAAAGCTTTCGGGCCAACAATTTATTTATTTAAATTGTTATCCCTATTTTCCCGACGAACGGAACGTTCTGCCTTTGAACTCGCGCCGAGTGCACGTCCGCTTCGCTCCAACAGAGAACTTCGAATGTACGGACAGCCCGGCTGACAGTATCTGGATTCGGTCAGGTTGCGACGTTTTGGGGGCGGCCAGCCAGAACGCTCTCTCGGTCCCAGCAGTTCTCTTGTTCTAGCACTGTGAAAAACCAGACACCTGGTCTAGAGTTTCGTCAAGAAATATCAAAGCCTCATCTAAGAGGATTTGCCATACAAAAAAAAAATTCGTCCTAAACATTTTCTAATTCTTATATGATTTAGGGCATAATTTAGCATACAATATTTGTCAGTTATTTATTATATATTACTATTTACCATATAGTTAAATAAATTCACTGGTTCTACTCGACAGTCTCGACAATGAACACTCTGCGGCTCATCAGAGAAGTCCCCAAAAAGTGTAAGCACAAATATTTCTAAATTATTCACTGTATTATTTAATTATTAATCATTTTATTGTATTAATTGATTAATGCAGACTCTATATGACAATGACTAGTATTACTGGTATTATTAATTTTTTTTTCTGTGCACCGTGCTCCACTCTCTCTCGCTCTGACTACCAGGGGTGGGTCACAGTCAAAAGCTTGTAGCATCCCCACGCTCATCTATCTGGCTGCTCTCTCTGCGTCCCAGGTAATCTCGCTCCGGATCGTGGGAACTTCCAGCCCCCAACACTCAATACCCAGTAATTAAATATTTCAGAGGGTATGCTATAAACTCGGGTAAAGAGTTTATCTGTTCTTAATAATCAAATAAATATACTCTATCCAAATAAACCAGGTATTCGTAAACCCGCCATCACATTCTATATCAACCTATACAATTTGTACAATATTATTGTTTTGCTGGCTTTGTATTGAGCCCTTTTTGATGAATAATGTTCCTTTTATCCCAAAAATATGTTTATATTCATTAAAGTTGTTTCCTGTTGTATTTATTTTAATCAGAACCCATTCTCCCACTCATCATTCTGTTTGGTATTTTTTCGTACATCTTCACACTGACCGCCACAATAGCATTTGTTTTCATTATCTTTACGCATTTATCAATGGAATTTATGAGCCGCCTGAAACTTTAAGACGTCTCCGGTTTTGTTCCCCTAAATTTTGATTAATGCCGGGGAACGTATTTAAATAATTTTCTTTCTAGTTTTGTTGGACTTGTTTGGCCTATCAGTTGACCGTCCGGCCAAACTTGTGAACCCAATGACATAATTATGCAAATGAGAAGTCAGGTATTGTCCGAGGTTTGGTAACGACCCAAAGAAAGCGGGCGGGAAATCAATAAGCTAAAATATTATTGTAATAAAACGTTCGTTTACGCAAGCGTCAATAAAATGTTTTCTCTTGTTGCACGCTGTTTCAGTTCGTTTTGTAAATATCGGAGCCCAAGGCACGTCAATTGATCAATTAGCGAATGCAACAAGCCCAAACAAAAGGCGATGATAAGGCCACGTGGGGGACCAAGATAGTGGGGCTCGTTATGCACTTCGCGATGCTGATAGCATGAGTTGGATAACAAAAAGGTCAATTTAAAAGGCGAGGCTACAGCCAAACCAAGCCTCGATCAGGGCAAACACTTAACCTGAAAGTCTTGACCAGGCCAAAGACTTGCACCCCTCAAAAAGTGTACCAAAAATTATTATTTTGCATACAGGTTTACCCATGGTTATAATTTCTGGTTCACGTTCAGAGGGGTTACCAAATATTTGAAAGAGCAATTAGCAGATTCGGGCAAGAGCTTCCACACACAGGTTTTTTACTTTCAAAATGACTTTCTATGCATTTCCACCTTGCTTTCTTCGCAGTGGGAAGGCTTTACTATATACTTACAATATGGGCATATATATGTTTGTGGAACAAAACTTAATGGGTTAGCTACTCACCAGACTATCGGCCACATTTTGAGTCATTATATTCCGCGGCTCTGCTGATGGCCAAATGCTGCAATTACTTCAAGGTGCGTGCTGCTCGGACTCTGGTAGGATGCAATTGTTGATGATGATGACTGGTATCTGTCGGATACGCGCATTTTGGCTTGGCACAACTAACGACGAACAAAGACTCGATTACACGGCCACTCGCACACAGCACACAGCATACGGCACTCGCACTATATTTATTTATTTCTCTTTTTGGGTTGTGCAATTCACCCGGACAGGCGGATGTATCTGCAAGATACGCGACCAAACTTGCAATCGGATCGACACAAATTTCAAGTTTTCTTTTCCATTTCGTTACCAAACTGAAAGAAAGCGACAAAACACTCGAGTGAAAACCATTTGGGCTCGATGGAAAGTGCGACAGCAGCCGCAGTCGCGCGTAAATGAAACGGTCAATAATAAAAACTACACAAAATAAATAAGCCAGGCCCGAGCGCACGCATTGTTGGCATTCCAGAGGCTTAGAAGCCAATACCACGGGGACCAGGTGACTGTCTGCCTGCCCCAACGACCGCCCAGCAACAACTAACCCGCCAGCAGGGGACGGCAGTGGAGCCGCTCGCTACCGGAATGGAATAAATGCGGTTTGAACGTGGCGCGCCACAGATTTACGGTATTCGCCAAAGATACGAACAGTGGGTCAGGTGGTGGCGAAGATGGCGCCAAATTTGTGGAATACGCAAAGGCGCCAAGTGAGCCAGATATTAATCAATATAAATATGATTATTTTAGTTAATTTAGTGTATATATTTAAATGATTCAGAGTTGGAATAGGTCTCAAGTAAGATCCCCTACTTTCGATCGTTTTATGGGTAAAAATTTGTATAAATTTATAGTAATATATTTTATTATTCTAAAAGAATAACATTTTATATTTCAAACTTAAAATTTTAAAAACATTTGGATGATTTCGAGTTGAATAACCGCTTATTTAAATTGTTAAAGATTAGACCTCATTTACCCTATTTCTCTTTAATCAAAACTCAAGAACATAACCGTAGATTAGAGGTAATTATTAACAACATTACTTGAATCGTATCTTTATATCCCTGATAATATTTTCCGATTAAGCCACTTAACAGGGTCCTCTGGAGTTTTAATTGAAGTCAAGTGCCCACTGTGCCGATCTGCGCAAGTGACAGCGTCTGCGAGGTTGACAGCACCTAATGATGGATTTCTTTTTTACGACTCGTAATCGCAGTTACCCATTTTTTACCCCTTTTCTGCAACAAGCCGAGATAGCGGCTAGTCTCGAAAAATTTTGCAAACGCAAAACATTAATGAAAGTTTTTCTCCACGGCCGTTGTATCTGCCTCTACCTGTTTCGCATTCGATTGGTGGCACATTGTTGGCCTGTGTTCTGAATAGCCCGCTTAGGCAAACACGAAAAAATGCGGAAAATGTTTGGCCAGACAAAGGCGCGCAAAGCAAAACAGAGCCAAGAACAGGTAGCCGGAATATCGTAGGTTTTTGGAGGCTTGCCAAACGCAAACAAGGCAGAATGTTTCTCTTGCCTGGCCGATCAGGTGTTTTTTGCTCGCAGAGAGAACAGAGGAAAACTCTTTTTTGCGAATATCGTAAAAGAGGGTTCAATTGTTTGGCAGTCTGTTAGGAATCTATAATGAATAATTCATTGAAATTTAAGCACTTTGGAAGTATTAAAAGCAAGCTGGGCATCATTAGGGGCAATGTGTTTGGCCAAACACAAAACAATGACTGAACAGTCATCCGCCTCGATTGCCTTGAGCTGAGTGACTGACCCTTTCAAAAACCTGAACACACGGAGAGGCAGTTAATTAATCGTGGCGGACTCCTCCTCTCGATCCCCATTAGAATCCCCCTGTTTAGTTGCTTCTTAGAACCATAAGAACATCAGCAATCATTAGCAATTTAAATTTAAGCAAGCGCTAAAACAAGGCGATCTCTCTTTGGGGCTCGTGTTTTTGTTCTGCCAACTTGGGGTGAGCTTTTTGCAAATTTCGCTTCGCTTTTTAGCTTCTTACACCTCCACACACAGCTGGGCTTTGGCTTCGGGTCCATAAGCGATATAAAAATATTTATATAAGCTGTTATATGGCCCAGTGATATATGGCCCGATGGTTGTTGTTGCTGGGCAATATTTACAAATGGAAATGCTCAATTTGCTGATGATTTTTGGCTTGGTCACTTGGCCTGGCTTAAACGGACTAAAACCCGCTCTCCACTGTTACTCTTGGCCATGCGAATGCTCTCTGGCACATGCAGCCGTGATCTCACTTCTGTTTTTAGTTCTCACTTTTTCATGTTACGATATCAAAAATTGCTTTATTAGCCAAAAACAAAAAGTGGCCGAACCGTTGACGAGCTTAATCTTTTTATATTCTTAGTTTTGCCGATTCCGTTTCTGTGATTTCTTTGTTGTCACTTTAACACTCGTTTCGGACGTGTTTTTGGGCCATAACACGCAAACAGTTCTACCAAGTAGTAGCTTTCCGATATCAATTTATCTGTAGATGCTACCACTTGTAAACTGTCGATCGAGTAGTGGAAATTTCCACCAAATCAAGCACTTTTTTCACTGCAAATCATGGATGTTTCCAAGCATATTTCATAGCGTTTTCCTCACCGATTAATGGCTCGAATTGCCGTTGCTCTTGCCTTGACAACTCCACAATTTTCTAGTTATTTTTTTGTGCGGGCCATCGCTTGGGCCAACAACTCAAAAACACGTTGCAATTGGCAACTGGTTTACAGCTATGCAACGGTTGCTTCAAACACACACCAGCACAGGCCCAGGTAGACACACAGCCACAAAAGCAAACAAAAATTGCAGGTGTGTAAATGCCAATTTTTCCCCCTTTTTTCAGTTTAAAAACCTGTGTTTTTCATTATACATTACACTTTTAGATGCATATTTTCGTGCAATTATTGTAATTATTCGATTGGACATTTTGGATAAGCAATAAGGGGGATTTTGCTGCTATACCTTTTAGGTTTTCACGATGCTCACTTTTTTTTTGTTGCTGCCGCTTTGGTGCACTTTTTCACAGACACTCACAAACTCGAAACGAAAAATGATGTTGTAGCTGCTGTTGTTGTCTTGAGCACTGGAAATTTTCGTTACGCTTTGGCAGACATTACGAGCCAAGCTCCGCATCCGCGACCCCCTAATCCGCGTCCGTATCCGCACTCCCGGCGCAACAATCGCACGACTAGATGATGGCTTTATTGTTGTTGCTGGTGGTTGGAACCTCGAGCGGACCTGGGATCGCAATTCGGACGAACTCGTCTATCTTTGGCTACACGTAGTTTGCGACTGAGAGCCGTTCGCACGGCGCGGCACAGACTGAGGCACGAAACCGGGCCCGAAGAGCGATGGCAGAGCGAGAGCCGGAGAGCCAGGTGATCGCCATGGCTTTGATTTTTTTGGCCAAGTCGTCGGCTACCTGAGGCAGCAGAAGCAGCAGCCAGCAATCGGATGTTTACAGAGGTGCAGCCAATATCGTAAGCCCAAGAAATGTTCAAGGACTGCTAGACTGTAGTCTCATAAATTGAATGGTAAAATAAAGTAACCAAGCAGAAGTAGCAGCCAGCAATCGGATGTTTACAGAGGTGCAGCCAACAATGTAAACCCAAGAAAATTTCAAGGATTTCTGTCCTGTGATCTCACAAATTGAATGGGTAAAACAAAGTAAACAAGTGATCACCATGGCTTTGATTCGTCTTCCTTCAGCAGCAGAAGCAACAAAAAGCTATCGGAGTTTACAGGGGTACAACCAATATCGTAAGCCCAAGAATTGCTTGAATTTAATGGCTTAAAAATTTGTTAAAACCCCCTTCTAGCTCCTTAAATGCCCAAATCTCCTAAATTTAATGGTAAAAGTAAGTAACCGATTGTTGAAACCCCCAATTGACTATTAACTTTATTTATAGTTTAGAAAGGAAAATAATTTGGTTACTTACCTTTTATTTGCCTAGCCATTAAGCGGTCTAAATAATAAACACACATCTTATTTATAACTCTTTTTTATTGTCTGCCTGCAGTCAGTGCTTGGATTTCTTTTTCTTCGACTTGTGTTTGGATTTCTCGCTTTTTTTCGACTTTTTCTTAGGTTTCAGCTTGGATTTCTTGGACTTCTTCGAGCTGGAACTCTTGTGCGACTTTTTCGCTTTGGCCAACTTTGCTTTCTTGGCCTTGGATTTATATGATTCGTCGGAGGAAGACGAGGAGTCATCGTCGCTGGAACTGTCATCGCTGTCCTCGCTGCTGGACAGGCGCTTCTTCTCCACCCACTTTTCCGCATGCCGCTTCCGGGGGGCATGCTGTTGCCAAAGCTGCTGCAGCTTGGCATCGATGCTGGCCTCGGCCTGGTCCTTTTTAGCCGCCGCCTTGGGAGGCACTTGGCCTGGGAGCTTTGGCCCGTAAATATCCTCAGGACGCACGTCCGCTAGTTCCTCCTCTCTTTCGTTTCGCAGTCGCTCTTCCCGCGGTTTATAGGATATTTTCAGCTTGTTTCCCTCTATGGGAGCAAACTTAGACTCCTTGGGCGGCAGTTTTTCCAACGGCTGGAATAAAGTGGCGAAAATACCGCGAGCCGGTGAGGTATTCCTTTGCACATTGACAGCCGCTGCTGAAGTCACTTCGAAAGGATTACCGAAAGCACTTTGCAAGGCAGCCAGCTTGACCTGTTCCGGGTCGGGCGGAGGGTCGGCAGCCGGCTCCTCCTTCTCCTCCTCCTCGTCGCTGTCATCGAAGATGCTCTTGAAGAGGCTCGTCTTTTCGGAAATTGGTTTGTTTCGGGAGTCGTCTACAGCCTTTTCCAGGGATGTCTTCGGTACAAAAGTGAACAGATCTGCTTTCTCCGGCGGAGGTTTCTCCGCTTTCTCAGCTTGCGGAACATCAGAAGGAGGAGTAGGCTCTGGAACGGGAGGTTCGACCTCCTGGGGCTTCGGTTTCGGCTTCTCCATGTGCTCGGGAAAAATGGTGGGTGTCTGGAAATTGGCTTTTGTATTTACAGAGATCTCCAGATAGTCAAACACCGACATCTTCGGCTTGGTCTTGAGCTCCTTTTCCTGGTCAATCAAAGCGCCACCAAAGGGTTCTGCGATGTTGTAACGCTTGCAGAGCAATGAGGCAGGTTTCCACATGCTCTTGGTGCGCTCCATTACGATCTTTCGCTCCTCGGGCGGCTTTTGCTGTTCCTTGACTTGCTCCGCCTGCACGGTGGCCTCCGAAACGAATCTATCGTTCATGAGGCCATCCAGAGGGCGGTAGATCTTTGAAGCCTGGATGAACTCCTTTTTCTCCATCTCGCGATCCCATAGGGAGAGTGTCACAGGTTGCAAGTCGGCCAAAAATGCCGTCATCTCTGCATCATCTTTGAGTTTGGCGGCCACAAATTGTTCATAGCGTTTCTGTTTGCCCTCGTCGGCCAGGAAGGGCTTAAAGGTGCCGGAACAATCAGTTGTAGCTGTGAATAATAATTGTTTTGGTAATTTCTGGGTGGAAGGAACACAAACTTACCTAAAGCCTGGGTCTTTTTTGCAGCTTTCTCCTGAATGGCTGCATTTGAAGTCTGCACTTCTTTGGCCACCTCTGCGGCCTGCTCTTCGCCGCTTTCGGTTATTACGCCACCTTTGGTGAATCCCTCGGTCCTGGCATTGATGCGATCTAGCAGAGATTGCCCGGGATCCTTGAAGGGATTCCGCTTGGGTGGCTCTTCCTCGGGCTGCTTTTGTTCGCCCAGCAACTGCGCCCGCTGGTCGGGATTCAGATCGTGCCTGCCCAGGCCCGAGCGCTTGTACTCCGTTGCGGCTTCCAGTTTCTTGGCCCGCTCTTTGTCCAGCGGGGCAAAGCGACTCCTGCGTTGTAGCCAGTTACGGGGCTGGAAGTCCCTGGGCAGGTCAATGGCAAAGGGCGCCTGCAGCGCCGCCCCCGACTTGTCCTCGCTGAAGCCATCGATGACGTGGCGCTGTTGCACGTGCTGCTGCTTCTTCGGCTTGGGCTTCTTGTCCGCCAACGAGAAATCGTAGCGGGTCAGGTCGTCCCTGGCGTAGATATCCTCATCCTCCTCCTCGAAGGCTCCAACCCCGAAAGCCTGACCGCGAATCGAGAGCTGCTTGCCCTTGGGCTGCTGCTCCAGTTGCCCGAACAGGTTTATGTGCTGCAGGGCTGGTCCAGAGCCGGAGGACGCCTTGGAGAGGATGGGATCGCGACTGAGGCCGGAGTAGCTCATGCCGAAGCGGTTCTCCTTGGGCTGGTAGAAAATGGGCTCGTAGTCGTCCGGGGCAAAGGTGATGTCCTCGTCCTCCTCCTCCTCCTCGCCCTCGTCATCCTCTTCCTCGCCATCGTTGTCCGCCGCCTGGGCAGGCAATCCCTCGGCGCCGTAGTGCTCCAGCAGGTATTGCTCTCTCTTGTTGCGGGCCTGCGACTGTTTCTTCTCCTTTTTGGTTTGGCGCGGCCCCACGCCCTGGCCCGGCTTCCAGCCCATGCTCTTGAGTATCCGCACGGCCACCTTGTCGCGCACCGGCCGCAGCAGCTGCTCCAGCACCGGGCGCCCGGGAATCGTTTCGGTTCCCAGCTCCGGGTGCCTCAGCTTCCTTCCCCGCTGCCTCTGCTGCTCCTCGTCGCCCTTGGCGAACTCATCGCGCGTGCGGATGCCCTGCGGAGCGATGCCGAACTCGCCCAGGTCCTCCTTGTCCATGAAGTCCTCCGGACGCTGCAGGGCCCGCGGGGCCGCCTTCTCCGCCCGGGAGCTCTTGAATGTCTGCGGGGTCCAGCCCTCCTGGGAGCCGACGGTGTTCCAGAAGCCGGCGCTGAAGCCGCCGGTGAAGGCTCCGTGGAAGCGTCGCTTGCCATTCTCGTCCTTCACAATCTGATCCTCAATGGTGATGGGTTTCTTGGCGGGCACGGCATCTACAGAAGGATACTAATGATTTCCACCAGTTTGAGGGTTTATGTCGATAGCTTACCCTTCACTAGAGGTTCTAGGGGAGTGCCAAAGCGGTGCAAAGTCTCCTCCTCGTCCATTTTGGGAAAAAGGAAAACTATTTCATGCGCTGGCAACAGAATATTTTGTTTTGGTTGGTCCTTCAGTGTGACCAAGCACGCGGAAAGCTCTTAAACTCCCATCTCCAAGAGCCGCCAATTACTGTGAGTGGTGAAAGTATTCGAACACCCTATGCAACCATCCCAGAAGATTAACATAGGTAGCCGTAATAAACACCCACAAAAATATCTATAGATTAGAAGAATAATTTTAGGGCCTAACTGGAAAAAATACCACCATTGAGATGTTACCATTAATAGCTCGTTTCGTATCAGGCAAGCCAAAAAATTAGTTTGAATTCTGTGTTTCCAGGAATCCACGTTGTATACATATATATTCAATTTAAGAATAAATTTCATATTACGGTTTTACCTTATTTTGTTTTGAACTTCTCTAGCGCTTTGTCAGTTCTATTGGTTCTTCTTTGGAGCAGTCAGTGTTTATATATGCTAATGATTTTTTGCCTACTCAGTTGTATTTATTGTTTACATACATACGCATATAGTTTTGGTTTTTTATTGGTCCCAAGTTTTCGCTCACTGTGGCTACCTCCCGATAGCATCGATAACGCAACTATCGTTCTCTGTGTTGCACCTCTATATAACACTGAAAACATTGCAAATATTCTGGGAAAAGCGAGTTAATGCTAATTTGAAGGTGCCTGCAACAGGAGTTCCGAGCAAATGGTGAGTGCCCATCGCGAGAGTGGTACCCGCCCACCTGGCATGGCAACCGATTGCCCGCAGTCCGGCAGGTGCTCCAAGCCCAAAAAGAGTGCTACCTGAGACGTGCGTGACGTTTTGAGTGAGTAATGATGTCAACATTTCGTGTGTTTTCTCCGCAGCCGACGGCCATTTTCTGCTAGTTCGAAGTGAGACCGCAGAGACTCGATCTTGGCCAGCAAGGGTCCCCGAAAAGCACCGAAAAACCCAAGAGAAACGCGCCCGTGGAGACCAGGAACCGGAGAACCGGGAGGAGGGGAAAGCGAGCGAAACGATGTCCGAGAAGGACCTGAAGAAGGGCGCCCGCGTCGAGCTGACCGGCAAGGATCTGCTCGGCACGGTCGCCTACGTGGGCATGACCAGCTTCGCCGTGGGCAAGTGGGTGGGCGTGATCCTGGACGAGCCGAAGGGCAAGAACAGCGGCTCCATCAAGGGCACCCAGTACTTCCAGTGCGACGAGAACTGCGGCATGTTTGTGCGGCCCACGCAGCTCCGTCTGCTCGAACCCGCCCCGGCCGTGGCACGCGAGGAGTCGGTGGCCAGTGGCACGCCTGCCGCCGCCCAGCCCACAAAGGCCCGGCTTAGCGGGTCGCGCACCTCGCTCTCCTCCAGCCGCCAATCGCTCCTGGGCTCCCGCAACCAGCTGGCCGGCTCCAGCAGCAGCATCGGTCCCCGCAAGAGCCTTGCGCCCCAAGGCAGCAAGGACAAGGACGCCTCCGGCGGCTCCCCGGCCGAGGGAGGAGCTGCGGGGGGCAATGGCTCGGGGGCGGGCTCGCATGCCTCCTCCAAGCGGGCCTCGTTCGTCGAGACGGGCTTCCTGGAGATCCTCAAGCCGCAGTTTACGCCCTCGCAGCCGATCAGGTCGCCCTCCTTCACCGCCCTGGCCAACGCCTCGGCGGCAGGGGAGGACAAGGCGGCGCTGCTGGAGGCGCAGAAGACGAGCGCCGAGCTGCAGACCCAGTTGGCCGATCTCACCGAGAAACTGGAGACGCTCAAGCAGCGGCGGAACGAGGACAAGGAGCGGCTGCGCGAGTTCGACAAGATGAAGATCCAGTTCGAGCAGCTGCAGGAGTTCCGCACCAAGATCATGGCCGCCCAGGCCTCGCTGCAGAAGGAGCTGCAGCGCGCCAAGCAGGAGGCCAAGGATGCCATCGAGGCCAAGGAGCAGCATGCCCAGGAAATGGCCGAGCTGTCCGACAACGTGGAGATGATCACCCTGGACAAGGAGATGGCCGAGGAGAAGGCCGACACGCTGCAACTGGAGCTGGAGTCCTCCAAGGAGCGCATCGAGGAGCTGCAGTTGGATTTGGATCTCCTACGCTCCGAAATGCAAAACAAAGCCGAGACCACGATTGGCAATATCTCAGCGGAAGGTGTCTCGGAATCGGGGGGCCTCTCCACCTACGAGTACAAGCAGCTGGAGCAGCAGAACATCCGACTGAAGGACACTCTGGTGCGCCTGCGGGATCTGTCCGCCCACGACAAGCACGACATCCAGAAGCTCAGCAAGGAGCTGGAGATGAAGCGCTCCGAGGTGACCGAACTGGAGCGCACCAAGGAGAAGCTCAGCGCCAAGATCGATGAGCTGGAGGCCACAGTCGCCGACTTGCAGGTGAGAGTTTCAGCACTATCTCGTTTGGTTACCCATCCTCACCCCACCCGCTTCCAATTGGCGATTCACCAGCAGCTTCTCTTGCTTTTCCTGCACCCTCTGGCTTTCTATTGCTATTTCTCAGTAGACACTCGCCTAAAGTTATTGATATTCATTGTCCATGGTGTATCTAAAGCGACATATTTTTCCATTGCCTTTCTTTTTGCCGGCCTGCCTTAAAACTTAATAATTATCGGGTCCAAGGAGGTAAATTGTATACATGTTCCCCAGATAAATTTAACCCCTCTCCCCAGCCCCTTGTTGACATTTCAAATTAGTTTTATAGCCGCACTTTTGCCTCATTAATTAACCTAAATCGCACCCAGGAACAAGTCGATGCTGCACTTGGCGCTGAGGAGATGGTGGAGCAGCTGGCCGAAAAGAAGATGGAGCTGGAGGATAAGGTGAAGCTGCTGGAGGAGGAGATCGCCCAGCTGGAGGCCCTGGAGGAGGTGCACGAGCAGTTGGTGGAGAGCAATCACGAACTGGAGCTGGACCTGCGCGAGGAGCTCGACCTGGCGAACGGGGCCAAGAAGGAGGTGCTGCGGGAGCGCGATGCGGCCATCGAGACCATCTACGACCGCGACCAGACCATCACCAAGTTCCGGGAGCTCGTGCAGAAGCTGAACGAGCAGCTGACCGAGCTGCGGGAGCGCAGCAACGGGAACGACAAGGAGTCGCTGCAGGACCCAAGCCTGAAGCTGGCCACGGAGACCATCGACTACAAGCAAATGTTCGCCGAGTCGAAGGCCTACACCCGGGCCATCGACGTGCAACTGCGCCAGATCGAGCTGAGCCAGGCCAACGAGCACGTCCAGATGCTGACGGCCTTCATGCCGGAGTCGTTTATGAGCCGCGGCGGCGACCACGACTCCATTCTGGTCATCCTGCTCATCTCGCGCATCGTCTTCAAGTGCGGCATTGTGGTCTCGCAGACGCGCGAGCGCTTCCCCGCCGTGGACGCCGTCACGAGGGAGGTCGTGACCCAGGGACATGCCGTGCAGCAGTACGCGTTCAAGTGCCGCCTGCTGCACTACGTCCACAGCCTGCAGTGCGCTCTGCATCAGATCCTGTACGGCCTCAACAGCTGCCAGCCGGATACGCTGCTGCGTGCGGGCAGCTCCCTGCCTGAGATGGTGGCCCAGGAGAAGATCGTGGACGGGATTATCGAGCTGCTGAAATCGAACCAGTTGGACGAGAACAGCACCACCGACAACATCGAGAAGTGTGTGGCCTTCTTCAACGCCATGAACTCCGTCCTGCTGGCCGGGGAGCAGCTGCTGAACGAAATCCAGATGATTCGCGACTGCGTTGCCTCGCTGGGCGCTGCCTGCGAGAGCATTCTCAGCGACACGGCCATTGCCAAGGTGATTATCCAGGAGGCGGGCGCCACCAGCGACTCGGTCCTGCTGATCCAGTTCCTCAACGAGAGCATGGAGAGCCTGCGGCAGCAGGTGAAGCTGATCAAGCGCCGCCTGCCCAGCGAGCAGCATGTGGTCAAGAGCGGCCTCTCCGAGCACAAGGTGGAGGCGATGCGGGCTCTGGCCCAGAATATAAGCCGCATCATGTCGGCCATGCACCAGGCCACGCGTCAGTCCCTGGCGGCCATTGTGTCCACCATCGAGAGCGACAATGCGGCCGAGCACACGGTGCCGCAGGACAAGTACTGGGCCCTGCTGTCCGCCGCCTGCGAGCGGATCTACGAGCAGGACGACCGCGGACCCACGCACAACTTCAAGACCCTGCTGACGCAGGCCAACTCGGACCTGCAGCACATTGCCCAGCACCTGCTGGACAAGGAGTACGAGATTATGTCGGCGGCGAATGCCGCCCCACAGGCCCCAGTGCCGGGCGGACAGGCACGCACCGGTGGCTCGGTCCAGAGCACCCCGATCACGCAACGGGCGCAGCTGATCAAGAAGCAGCTGGAGCAGAAGAACGTGCTGGCCGCCACGCTGGAGAACCGCGAGGCGGACATCAAGCAGCTGAAGGTGACCGCCAAGATGAAGCAGCACGAGCTGAGCGAGATGCAGATACGCAAGGACCTGGCCGAGAAGAAGCTGAGCGTGCTGCAGAAGGAGTTCGAGCACACGGTGAACAACTGGACGCAGAAGTACGAGGAGACGCTCCAGCAGCTGCAGCTCAAGGAGAAGGAGTTCGAGGAGACGATGGACCATCTGCAGAACGACATCGATGCCCTCGAGAGCGAGAAGAGCGACCTGCGCGACAAACTAAAGCTGAACTCCAGTGCGGGCAAGAACCAGTCCGCCACCGAATCCCTTTCGCCGCACAACCTCTCCGCCGCTGGCTCCACGGCGGGGGCCCCGGGCAGCGCCAACATCAGCTACTCGACGCCCGCGGACACGGCGCCCGTGGTGGCCGAGGAGGTGCTTCTCCTCAAGAATGCCTTCAATCAGGAGCGCAGCGAAAGGATGCGGCTGCAGGCGCAGGACATGCGGGCCAAGCTGTCGCAGTTCGAGCCGCTGTATGTGCCGCAGCCGCAGGATCAGCGCATCAGTGCTTTGGAGTCGGAACTGACACGCATGAAGCACGACTGGGTGCTTTCCTTGTTGCAAGTGCGCTCCCAGGATGGGGCGGTCGCTGGAAACATCAATTCGGTGGCCCTGCAGCGACGCCACCAACCGCTGCCGCCCAAGGGCGAGATCAGCTCGAAGGCATCCCAGTTGGCGTCGAACATCCTGACGGAGTACCTGCACCGGAAGCCGCATCGCGCCGCTCACGGCCAGTTCGCCTCCTTTCCCACCGTCGATGTGAAGCGGGTCCTGCAGATCTGAGGCCGGGATTTCATGGCAATGGGAACGGGATGGGGAATGGGACGGGATGGCTTAGAATATAATTCGTATCCGTATCGCTAGCACAAACTCTGTTCGCCCGATCAATCAGCTTTCCGGCTCCCTGCTCCTGTGATGTGAGACCCAATCATAGCTAAACTACAACTCTGTATCTTATTTATAATTTTTGTAAAAACAAGCAACAAATGTAATACTATCCAAGTGGAACCTTTGTGTTTAACTCATGCGACTAATACCGGTATTATCTATGACAGAAAGACAACTAACCAGAGAACTAAATATATTTGCATACATGGGAATAAATACGTTATATGAAATACAAAATACTATATATTTTGCTGATGTTGTAAAGCACAATAAAGAGTGGATTTATTTAAAAAGAATCTCGGGATCACCGAGTCTTTATTGTTTGTTGAAACCCTTACGCTGACAACCCCGAATTATGTTCTCATTGTGCATAATTTAGCCTAATTTTGGCATTTAATTTAATCACAATTCGTCAAGCTCTCTGTAACTTTCTAGATCCACGAGTGGAAACCGTTTAAGCCAAGCACAGAACCATAAATCCATCGGGCTAAGAGAGCGATGCAGAGTATCTCTGTATAGTCTCTCTTAGGGCCTCTCTTTTGGCCAGTTCCCGTTCGCTTGCAATGGCAAGAAACTATTACATTAGACCGGGCCAAAACAACAACGCAACCATAAACCATGATGGCCAAATAGCCGTCACCCCCCGGCCCTCCCCGGGCCCATTTCCTTTCAACCCCATCTGCTTGAAATGTAAATTGAAAATAATTTTCTTTTTACTGGGTTTTCCCTGGCACCGCGCCACTGCCACTGCCCTTTTGGCTGACCAGACCAGAAAGGCTGCCTCTTTTGACCCCATTCTGCGGCTTGGCCCCTTGAACCGAGCACTTCCTCGGGAACGAGCGGTTATGGGAAAGGTGCATAGATTTCCCAGGGCTGAGGCATAGAAGGGAGACATTTTCGCGGCACATATATTTCCCGCCCATATTAATTCAGATGAAACTGAGGTGGCGATTAACAAATTCTATAATTTAAAAGATCGAATCAAAGCCTAAAATAATTGTTATCTTCATAACAATAACAATTTAACAACAAATCATTCGGGTATCATAATAAGACGATTGTCCAGAGGGTGGATGCGTTTAGGGCGACGAATTGTGGAACTGTTGTCCAGCAGGTTGATGGCTAGATTGTTTGGGTGTTCTGCAGCCTTCTTTATCAAATATATTTTTTTAACGACCCGATCATGATTTTTTTTAACTAAAAATTCCTCTTGGCGCCGCGGATAGCCTCGATGCAGTGCATCACAGTTGGTGCAGCAGATCCTTGGACACCTATCAGCGGTGATGAGCAGCTGGCTACTAATGGCGGGCTTGGGTATCCAGTAGCCGCTCGGAGCAGGGAGCAGACGCCGGAATCGAGTCGTACGTCCCTTTGGCGCCGCGGATAGCTTCGATGCACTGCATCACAGTTGGCGCAGCAGAACCCTGGACACTTGCCAACGGCGACACTGCTGCCAACACGACGATACCGGAACGTTGAGAGCCAGGGACAGATGAGGATTATGATCCTCGGCATCCACTTCCTTGACCAGGCGGTCGCTGACATCCGGAACTGGTGGACCCAAGGCTGGAGCTGCGCATCCCTCCTTGGTGATTCCAGAAGCTAGAACGAAAAAAAAAAAAAATAATAAAATTACTTACCCAAAAAATTGGATTTCTCGAGCTTAAGTAATGGTTTTGTTGTCAGAACTAGTTGGGAATTATTCCACCACGGCAGGTGGACAAATTGATTTGTCGGTTTGGAATTTGAATTTAAATTTAAATTTTATTTTTCAAATATTGAATTAAATTTTTTCAAATTTTAACTGATCGTTGGAAAGGCGGTTAGTCAGAGAAAATATTTAAATTTATTTTTCAAATATTAACTGCTCTTTGGGCTCGAATTTCCATAAATTTATTTTTTTAATTTTAACTGCTTCTTGGGTTTGTTGGTTAGGTGGTTTTGACAATTTGCGGAGAAAATATTTAATTTTTTTTTAAGGATTTAACTGAGCCTTGGTCTTGTTAATTGGTATGAGATTTGGGACCCCCTTTCTCCATCATACCCCCTGTTAAAGCCCCTGTAACCTGTATGTAACAGGTACATGGTATCTCGATGTCGAGAACTTGTTTACAAAAATAAACTAGAATTGTATAATTAAATTAAATTGACTTAAAGAGTTCTATCTGCTAATGTTTTCGACTTTATAATTACACTATGGTGTCATCTTCCTTACCTTAAATTTTGTTATGCCATAATAATGTATCTAATCACTCTTTGTTTTAAAAATTTAGAGTTTTCTGGATAGCTTGCAAATCAATTTCACACGCAATTTAATTTTTAGCCATTGACTCGCCTTTGTACATGAGACTTACGCTCTTCAACGGCATTTCGAAATGGCCAGTACATTTTTCCGAGTTCTGTTTTTGTGATCTGCTTGCTGTACATTTATGGAGCGGCTTCCGATGTGTGTCGCCTTGGTTCCGGACCCCTTTGAGCCAAAAGTCATTCTCACGCCCAGCTCTCGGCCAATGGCTGACCTTTTTACGGTCTTTTTTGTTCGCTTGCCTTTTCGTTTATGGCATCGCACTGAGTGTTGTAATACGGTTGCTGTTTACTTTTTCGGCCAAAACCGTTGGGAGTGCCCGCCCGGGCCAAAACACCAGCTACAAGCCACAGCAGGCTGCAATCTGGAGTGGATTTCATCCGTCTTCGCGGTCTGCTTGCGGCGACCGCCAAAGTGACAGATCCTTCACCAAGTCACCAACTCACTGCTGCCACTGACACACATATCTCATTGCTAGAGCTCTCCAGTTCCAGATTCGGTTGCACTTCCAGTTCTTGGCATGTTGCATCAACAGTGAATGCGGCCAAAAACTCTTGGCCGGAAAGCGCCCGGTAATGGCCCAGCTTGTTGCTGTTGACTCATGCCGAGTGCTAAAAACAACATAATTATTGTACATATTAAAAACCAGAAACACTTATAAGTGAGCAGTTCGAGTTTTGAGACCGACGGGGGAATGCTCTAAGAAATAAACATACATAGTTGTATGTGATATCATTTTAAAGAAAACTAAAACCCCTTCAGTTTAAGCTGCCTCAAAGAAGATATTTTAAAACTCTCTTCAATGGCAAGTACCTGAAAATGTATTTACCCTTTTCCACTTCTTTTCTAGCCTTTGAAGTGGAACCAACTTCATGGCCAGGTAATACTTCAGAGTTCTTTTACAAAAAGTGACACCAACGGGCCAGAAAAGTTAATAAACCCCTTTGGGGAGGGAGCCGGGAAAAACAAAAAACAGAAATAATTAAGAAAAAACTGCGATACAATGCAGAGCAAGAGCAGACCGAAACCAGTTTAGGTGGGGTACCAAGTAGATGGAATGGAGTGCCCCTAGATGGATGAATGACTGGATGGACGGCCGGAGCTCGGACCCCAACAAGAGCGAGAGTGTAAGACAATAAAGCAGCTCAAGAACACTTGTCGATTGCAAGTGAATCCATCTTTGAAACCGGAGATGAGAATTCCATGCAGACGCCCTACAAATGTAGAAGGAAGACCCCCAGAAACCCTTCCTCATTAGCAAAGACAAAGGAAAACCCGAAGATTGATCTTCGGCGGAAGCGCGGAAGTTTCACTCGTGGTTAGGAAAACCAGGCAAAACACAGCAAGTTAGTTACGCCTGGCTTGGCCACCATCCGAAAGCTCAATTTGGTAAATGGCCAAACAGTAGCCACCAGACATAAACATAAACACAAACCGACGGCCACGCAACATCGGCATTATGGATCGTTCTGCACTTGGAGGCGGCTCCGGAGGCGAGCAGTTGCGATGGCCACCTAGAACAATGGTCTAGTGTCGGTCTGCAGCTCATCTTCACTCGAACCGGCCACTCGAGAGGCTCCTATGGCGCGGAGCTGGTGGTGGAAGTCTCTGTTTTGGCTTAGCACCACGCACTAGACACTCTGACAGTGTCTGTCTAGCCGTCCGTCTTCTTTGCCTGCTGCACTGCTCGAATCGAAAGACTGCTCTTCAATTACGTTCGTTTTCTAAGACATAAGACTAATCTAGTTGTATAGTAATGTTAATATAATTGTCATAGCAATTAGTTATTTATTTTATATTGGCCTGAATAAAACCTAAATTATATCCAACCCTTTTTTGATTTCTTAGGGGAGGGTTTATCTTTTCAATAGGTAAATTATGAGTTTTTAAAAATATACAATTTTCCAATTGTTTCTTAGTGCAGGTTCCATTGTTTGGCCATTCATACGGGCCCATTGTTTGGTGTGTTCTTGGCGTATGTAAATTTTGCATTGAAATATGCTCGTGGATTTGTGTGTGACTATGCACGTCGTGGTTTTTGGAGGTCCAGGCCTGCCCCCAACCCCCCCAAGTCGAGTGCCCTGTGCGAGGCAACACTCCGTTTCATTGCTGTTCACCTGGCCGCTTTCGTAAGGTTGTCTCAATGCAAAACAAATGGCTAAGAGCGGACGCACAAGACACATGTTGGCTAAGAGAAAGCGGCTCCACTCAAACATATGGCGGCTAAAAGGAAGTCGTCGGAGCGGAGGCTAAGAGCGCCTCTCAGCTTTGGAGTTTTGTTGTGACTTGTCCAGGGTTATCAGCTACTCGTAGGTGCAATATTAAATCAACGAATTTTCTGTTATTTCTAGAGAGGATTTAAGATATAAACACAACACAAATTGAATAAATATATAGATATTTCTGTGGTCAATTATTTAACCTATCAAAATACAAAACAACTGCATAACAATTCCCTATTTTGCCATGTAATTCAGCAGAGTTTTAGATACCTTATCAATAATCTCGTATCTTTGCATTGCACTTTCATATTGGCCGCTTATCGTACCTACCTTGTAACGATTATTAAAGCGAGGCATATCTTATCTGGTGGTCTGATGGGTTGCTTCAGAGTTGAACAGCTCGACAGCCCTGCCTGTGGCGCGCTCTTTTCGGGGCAGGTTAAGAGAGGCGTGTTGCCAAGATACGAGGCTTGGCGGGCCACAGCGAGCCGCCGTCGCTTGGTTACTCATTTGTTTTGCCAATTTTCGTAGCACCGAGCCGCGTTCAGTTAGTAACGAACGTTCGCGCCCGTCAGACGTATCCGCCACGCTCCGCGTTGCGCCCCAAAAAGTCGTGGGGAAAGCCACAAAAATCGTAACCCAGCCAGAGTATCAAGCCGAACTTAACCGAAGCGAGGCGAGGCGAACGCGAGTTACACGGCATCGGAGAATCCGAGAAGCGGAGAATCGGAGAATCGGAAGTTGTGCTTTGGAGTGGAGCAACGTCGTCGTCGTGACCGAGGTTTCTGCCCCTCATATATATATATACATACGGATAACTATACAATATATATACATATAGTCGAATTTAACAGAAAAATATATCCAAACCCCAGCGCGAGTTGCGAAAGTGGAAAGTATCTGATGGATACTTTCCGTTTTGGGGGATTTAATTAGACCAAAATCCATGCAAAGCGCGCGTTTATTTTTGTTGTTTTGTCAATAATGCCAAACTCTGGCCAAAACTGACATATTTAGCGGAAATGCAAAACAATAACAAGCCAACAACTCGCTGAAGTGCCTTGTGAACTGTGCCTGTGTTGCATGCCGAAAATGCATGAAGTGAAATAAAATAAACCCAAAACGTACATAAATAAATAAATAAATGTTGGTCAAAAGCGTAGCTTGAAGCAAACTTATATGTAGTGGCCCAAAACAACAACAATGGCTTTTGCTACCAAAAGCAGCAAAGCGTGAAGTGCTTGCCAAATGATTTCTATATAACAAATGCGAAACTACTAAAGTATACCCTCGTAGCTATATATATATAATTCAGTTAGAAATTTAAACTGAATAGCAAACCGAAAAGTGCGGTTTATGTGGGACTTTAACCTCATTGGGTTTTGCTTTATTAACGCGCAAAGTGTGCCGCTGGTTGGGTAAACCTTGGAAACATACGTTTCACTCCTTTTAGGTTGCTCACTGCATTTACTCAGGAATACACTTGCATTTCCTTGGAATAACCCGGTATTTTGTAGTAATTCCCGCATCTTAACCCTCACAAAATGCCCATGAAATCTAAGCCCCCCTTGGAGATACTCAAACCGCATGAAGCTTAACTAAAGGCGCACTAACGACGGGCTAAAGACAAATTCCATTTTATATTAACCCTCTTGCTTAACACTGTAGTTGTATGTCATCCCCATCCAAACACACACCCCTTGCCGTCAATTGGCCCTACCAAAAAAAAAAAACAAAGTAAAACCCAGAAACAAGTAACTGAAAACGTGCCAACGTGACCCACGCTCCTTTTGGCCAATGTGCTGGTCGCGATTAGGCCAAGAGTACCTTGTACTGTATATATGTATAAGCATGCATGCAGCTATCTCATTTAATGCTAATTCCCATTTCGGATGTGTACTTATCTGCATAAATATCTAACCCAAAATCAACAGCAGCTTTAACCATGGTGCCCATGGAACTATGCTCGGACTCACCATCGCATCGTCGTCGCCCCAACTGCAAGTCGAACATCAGCCACCACTCCAACCACAGTCTGACCATCTGAATACCTAACCCGCCCCGATCTGCAATAGGTCCTAACTCGAAACCGATACAAATTGCATCTAACTTTAAACCGCTACTGATTAATGCTGAATTGGAACTCTCTGTGGGTGCGCGTGTGTTATGTCTCTAAATTTCCCGCCTGAAGTCTAACGATCATGCATAAACCAAAGCTAGCGAATGCTATAACCGCTGCCGCCATTGCCTCATCCATATCCACGAAAAGCAACATCGGCAGCAGCAGTGGCAGTGGCAGTGGCCACGATAGCCACATCAACAAATCGAAGCGGGCCCGTCAGTTCGAGAAGCCCGGGGGCATTCTCCGGTCGGACGATTCCGGCTTCGACCACCTCCTCGACCATTCGTCACTAATTGGGGATTCGATTGATTTAGAGCACTACATCAGCGCCATGGAGGCCCGACGCCACGACCAGGAGCCGGATGTTTGGGCCCAACTGCAGCAGAAGGAATCCGACATCCTGCTGGCCGCCGAGCTGGGCAAGGCTCTGCTAGAGAAGAACGAGGAGCTGGTTAAGCAGCAGGAGAAGCTCATAGAGGACTATTCGGGCAAAATCGAGGTGAGTCACGGCACAAATTAATATCTATTACGGAAGGTTTGGCAGTAAAACTGCTCCACACGCAACACTTGGCCAAGTGAATAGCGAAAAGTTTAAATTCCACACGATTATACTATACTCCTATGTCAGGCAAATACTTGAAATTAATTTTTTACCATTATTTCAAATTGAGCTTATTTCAAATTATTCGAATAATCCGGGTTGTTTTAATCAGGAAAAATCAGGAAACAACTGTTTGTAAAATCTGAATCACGTATTATCACAATTACTAACTATTCTTTTTTAAACACAGAAGCCTGATTCGTCAGGATTAGTGTATACCCAATATATTTTCTTGGCCAACTTGCAGTGTAAATTCCAAACCTTTATAGACAGACATACTATACTAGCTGGCAATTGTTTGTTTAATTAATTTGATTTTTTTTAATATTTTGAATATTCTCGCCTGCTTTTGAACAAGTCAAAGATAACCACATCACAACACCATTAATTTTAAACTCAGAAGTTAGATTTATCATTTGCAAATTTTGCCATTTATCAGGATTAGTGTAGGTATATGAAATAGATTTTCAATTTTGAAAATATAGATATGGCAGCACCCAAAAGCCTGTCTGTTTCCTATCACTTCTGAATATTTACTTGTATGCTATCTACAAGACATTACTTTCTTTCCGCCTAAGCATTATTTGCTTATTGGTAATACTCAAAAATTGATACTGAAATTGTACTGATAATTATTTTAAATGATAAGCTGAAATGGCAAAGAATTTCGCCAGAAGTAACCATTTCTGTGTCTCTGACGTTTGAAATTTTGATTGCCGCCCCCTGGTGATTTGCATTGATTATTGCCGACATGTGTCTATATATACTGCGACCTCTTGCCAGGTACTCATTGCTCATTTTCCCAGAGCGCGAATTAAATAATACATATGTATGGATATTGATTTTTGTCGGACACTCCGATGCAGCTCGGCACACTCAACTCCCTACAACTGTCAGCTGCAATTGCCGTTGGGAGGGTTCAGGGCCCATTAACTATTTAGAGACCAACAAATGAAAAAAAAAACGGTCGCGACTATAGCGGACATGTCATTTTCTGGTGCGCAGTAAACTACTGAACTATATCTAGTATATCACGAAAGGTTATCGATTTTTGGGCTTACACATCTGTACAGGTTCCGCTGAAAATTACAGTGACAAGACCCGGGAGTATCTTTTAAATTTGCCTTATCAAGCACTTAGCCGATAAGGGAGAGCGATGGTAGGGAAAGCAAAGTCCCGGCATAACACCCAATAACTCCAAAGTTTCCGTCTGCGCCTCGACCTTGAACCGGTCCAACGAGCGGTGGGTGCGGTGGGTTGTAGTTCGTTCGCCTATCACCTGTTCACACAAAAACACACCCACACACAGCCGAGCCGAGTGGCAGGTGTACGAGTAGTTTCAAAGTGACAATAGAAATAGCTGCCGATAGGCGAACACCCGCTCCAGGAAAAACTCCAAGGGAAGTTCAAGCCGCGGCTCAAGTTCGTGGCCGTTCATTAGCATATTGCCAGACCCGATACACCCCCGGTTTCCCTTCAATTTCCCCCACAACTGATAGTTGGGCTAATGTACTTCTGTTGACCGAACCCAAACCCAGACCCAAGCCCTAGCACAATGTGTTCTTATCAATTACTCCACCCGACGACCGATTAATGGCAATCCAATGCACGGAACGGAATTACCAGGAAATGCGGGATGGTTTGGGACCACCTGACGGTGTCAGTAACCCAAACAGAGGACATGCCAATGCGTTGAACTTGAATATTTTCGTTCGAGTGGGTTTGGGAGCACTCGTATTTACGTTGCTGGCTTAGTCACCCAAACTCGGATTCGTACAAGCACTTCTCAGGCTGTGTGGTTTTACAAAAGCGTCGAATGACTTCATCTTCATTGGGAAATGAAAGTGCGAAGGCCAATTGCCAGGGCAGGCCCTGTAATATCCTGTTAACATTGCCAAGTGATGTCATTGCTTTCCTCCAAAGAGAATTCCATGTAAAACTAGATATGTTTTACCCAATTCCAAATCCACAAAGCCCTTAAACTAAATGCAATTACCTTTTAAATTCCCACCTTTCCGACTTGTCAAATCATTTACAATTTGAAACGAAATTCGTTGGCCGCCCAAAAGCCATTAACTTTATTACAGCCGCGTTCAAAAAGAATTCCCATGTTCCATTTTCCATTAGTCATTAAATGGAAATAGCTTTGGAGTAATTAAATTGGGTCAGTTGAAAAGGTTAACCCTCGCAGTTGGCAGCTGGACCGCGCCAATTGTCATTTAAATGCGGTGTGTCTCGTTTTAGTCATGCTGATCGCCCAACTATATTATATACTATTCAGGTATACACTATGTAGTTCTGCCGTGCGGCTGGCGCATAAATCTTTGGGCTTTGTCACCTTGACTATACCTTTGCTCTATGCGAATGGATATCAAGTGACGTGAGGCGTCTGCCAAAATTCACTTTTATTTGCGTGTTTTCATTTTGGCAATATGCAAAATTGTTGTTTTTCGTGTGTCTAATTAATTTCTTCAGCGTTTTCGGCGCTCACAATGCCATTCTGCGCAGCGCGGCTGACCAGTCCCATTTCATACAACACCATACCATACTATTCAAATATAGTAGATTATATTATATACGCGCGACTGACGTAATTAGACTGCTCTGTTGTAGGTGTTTGGCTAAAAGCTATATGTGCGGCTTAGCTTTAGTCTGGTTGTTTTGGTTTTTGTTACTGCTGCTCTGGTCCGAATCTCGCCCATTTTTTCGTCGGGCCTTTTCGCGGTCTGTTGAAGCGTGTGTGCCAATTTACGAGCATTGGCTTTTATTTTTAGCTCCGATTTGTTTTTGCATTAACTTTTATATGCCCCATAATGCCATATTGTTCTGTGCCCGATTCTCGAATGCTAATGAGCCCCAGGCCTTGGTCATTTTAAGGGTTTTCAACGTTGAGCTTTCCCGCTTTGGGAAAGGTAAGAAGAAAATGGTCCCTGAATTAGTTCACAACAATGTCCTTGGTGGGCACTAAACCGCTTTGTACTACCAGTTTGTTTAATTTCTCTTCATTTCTCCAGCCCCTTGAGACTGTTACAAGTTTAGCCTTACATGCTCTAAAATTAAGCTTTATTCAGTGGGCTTATACGCCGTTCCAATAATATCTGGTCCACAGACAAACTACCAAATAGTTGACCATTGTCTGAGCCAAAGAAAACGTGTTTGCTACGCCCAGGTTCGGGCCCAAGCCGAGTTTTCAACTCGCTGGGAGAACAATTGGGTGAGTGGAAATCAATTGGAATCTGGCTCCGTATTGTAGTTGGCTTTAAGTCGCTCGTTTATCACGATCTGCTGGCAATTGTTGCTATTACTGGTTAGGAAATTTGGGCCCAGCTTGGGACAATGAAGTGTTGCAAATGGCAGCCGAAAGTAAACTATATAATTTGAAACGTAGGCGTCCCGTACGGTTAGGCATTTAAATAATCCAAATTGCTTTCGGCTAGGCCCCTTTGGCCTTTTCGAAAGTCTACGCCCCTGACTCAGTCCGCTCGATTTTATTGCTTTAATAACTTTTGCCGCTTGTTTGTTGTTTGGTTTTCATCCACTTCTGACATTGGCCGACTGGTTTCAGTAATTTATTTAAGCGCTCTTGGTAGAACGGCGGGCAAGACACAAATAATGGCAATTCGTTCTCTGATCAATTACGATATTTAATTGAAACTTTCCGCCGTTTCCGACGCTCAAAGAACACTAATGAAAAGGTAATTCCATTTAAACGTTCTTTGATTAGCCTTGCAAGCAGGATATGCGCAACCGAAGAAAATGGATAAGATTTACATACCTTACTGTTCTATCATTTATAAATACATTAAAGTACTCAGTGATTACCAATTATCGTAAACGCTTCCTGAAGGACTACGAAGGAACTGGATAATTACATCAATTATTTTATAATTTATCTGAAGCTCTGACCAATCGAAATGAATCACTCAGATGGTAAAACTTGAGTGTATCTTCCGCCTTTCGATAGAGTCACACGCCCACGTCGCACTCAAGTGACCAGACAAGTGACTGGTGGGCGGGCTTCTCGAGGCGCCCAAGAACAGTCTATTCCCATAATGGTTACCTCTCAATTGAACCTCCCACTGGACACCTACTGTATCTGAGGTTAGATAACCAAAACGCGTTCTACATGCGAACGCGTACCAGGTGCCCAAATAAAACTCTGCTCACGTTCGCCAGACAACTTTTTTCTGCTTTGGGTTTGAGGTGAAGTCATCAACACATTGTTGTTGTTTCGACGATTTATTGACTGCTTCTTTTTTGTTGCAAAAAAATTTTCAAAATCAACTAATTTGCATGCGAATAATACGGGCTTATACATATATGTGGATCGTGTCCATCTGATGTGCTAAAAACCAGTTTGATCGATCTTCAGAAACAACAACCGCCGGAGTGTTTTATTTTTGTAATCTTCTTCAAGCCGCCAATGAGTCAGAGAAGCGAAGTCTGAGATCCAGTGGAGCTCATTTACCTGCTCAGACGCACTTGAAGTACGAGTATGCCCTCTGAAAACCCATTTGCCAAACGACATGCAAATGAGCTCGCAGGCGACAGAATTTTGCTTTAATTTTTGGGGTCCGACTTTTTCGGTTTTACGGAATTGGGGTGAACCAAATAGAGTGGGGGATGGGGGCCTAGTCCGCCCATAAATCTGGGCTTTGGCCAACATAGAGGAAGGAAATTGAGGTCGTTCGCAATGTATAGTTCGCCACGATTATTATTGGACATTAGTTGTCGGCGTCACCCTATTCGCATTCGCATTGGCTCTTTTCCAGTAATAGCATTTCTTTGGTCATGTTGTGTGTGGATGGACCTGCAAAAATGTCACGGTGAGTGTTTTGTTTTCCCCCTTTCCTTTCATAGCGCAAGGCAAATAATTACTTTCCTTATTGGTCAGCTTGGGCGCATTCTCTTGTTTTTCGTGTCATCGGGAAAACTTGAGTTTTTAATGCGGATTTTCCGGGGGCCGTCGAGCTCGCCTTTTGCACTTTCAGGTAATGAGCTTTATGATGGGTCTAACAAGTGAAATTGTTACAAGGAGGGCTTTGGCTTTTCTAACATGGCCTTTTTCGTTAAAAAAATAAGTTTTACTTGATGCTTTTACACGGGGCAAGGGTTCTTGAACAGTGTGGTAAAATGGCAATTGGGTAGTGTTGCATAGTTTTTGACGGCAAATCCAGTGCTGATTAACAGATTAGTTTTAAATTACTTTCGGACGAGAAAACTTTTAATTTTTAATGTACTTTTTAATATTTAAAATCAATTAATCAGTTAAAGTTAATACTAAAAATGGCCCAAGTCCCAAAAGTTTCCCCTGGTAGCCCTTATTGGCATTTGACGACGCATTATTTCGGTTACCCGTGGCGTTGCGTGCAAGGGTGACCACATTGATAGTAGATTTGTTCAGGACCAAGTTCAACTCCCAGGACAGTCTATAATAGCGGATTTCCGGACACGGTTTTTCCACTCCGTACATTCGATGGACCGGTGGAAATGGACGTTGTTCCCTCGAGCGGCAGGACTCCCCTCGTCGCCGGGCTTCTTGAAATTGAGAAGCGGATTCACCCGTGCTATCTCCTTTACGTCAGTTTTTAGAAGCTTGGCGTGTTCAGAAGTGTTTATTGGAAGCAACGTGTGATTTATAATTGCTGTGTTAATCAATAAACACCCTTTATAACAAGCTAATGAAAAACAAAAAAAAATTGAAAAACTATGTAAAATCAAATAAAAAAAAAACATTTTTTTCCCCTTTTTTAGATAGTTTAAATTAATTTTTAAAGTATATGCATTTTTAAATAACTTTTTCAAACAAAATATAGGTGTTATTTTTCATGTTGATCCAAAAACTTGGTAAAATAGCAGCAAGCTTCCGTCTTATGTGGGAGGCGGGAAATTCCGGCCTTCAGGCCGGCCAATCGACCCCTGATCGACTAACTGTGGCCATCACAGACCCGTTTCCAGGTTGGCTAATAGGCATGAAGAGCCAACAGTTGGCGGCAGGAAGCGGAGACTGTCGACAATTATACTTGATATTGATTTAGCTTTACATAATCGATCCCCTCCGCTCATTATGTGCGTCAAGCTCGGTGGTCAACTGTACCGCCTCACTGTCAAAGTCCATTGATGTGCAAATTACGGCCAACAACTGAAAATTAATAACTGCAAGGAAATCATTTCGACCCGTACCGAGACTGACAACTAAATTGGGACCATGCACGGCACGAGTATAGTACACCAAAGTTTGCTTTACTCCGCACCGTTCCGCGGCTTTGACTTTGGCCCCAGAGACCCTTGTGGCATCTTCCAGTGGTACTATAGTTGCCCATTGTGGATGTCATATCTCTCTTTAGCTCCGTGGGCTCACATGTTGCATGGGTATAATTTTATAAAATTTATTTCTGCCTTCTCTCCTACACACGTTCACACATTGTTTTTTTTCTGCGTTTATGAATAACAGAAGGTGAAAGCATTTTCACTTTCCAAAAGCAATTTTCGGTGTCAAAGCGATGCTTGGGAACAATAGAAGATAGTCTCGCTGTTTGAGCTGGGCAAAATTAAATCAAATCAAATCATTAGTATTTTATGGCTCAAAGCAAAGCCTAGGAGATACAATATAACCATGTATAATATTTGCATAGTATTGGCAGAAAATCAATGTTTGATGTTTATCGGTTAGGTGAGGAAAACCCGAATACTTGCCCTTTCCGTGGCAGCTGACTCATTGACAATTAATTAACAATATCTCCGCGCACACGAGTACGTACTATCACTCCCTCCCCTGCCTGTCATGCACATATCTCTCCCATATCTATTTGTTTATATATATACATTGCTAATTGGCCAGCTTTCAAAGTAATAAAAAAATATATACAGCCAGACATGTATTCGTATATTTTGTGTGACTAAGAGCAGCCATTGAAACGGCCAATTGGCGTATTTCAAATGCAAATAAATATACACAATATATTCATACACAATATATGTATGTATATTGGCGGCCATCGAGCGTTAGCATGATGACAATAATAGACGATTTCACAAAATACGATACCACTCCCCTTCGCTTCCCTTCGAGGAGTCAAAGGCAAAAAGCTAAAAGCCGCAGGGCAAAACTTTTTCAAAGACTCACGCAAATCAGATAGCGAATTCGAGTGTCGGGCCAAGTGGCATAAACAATGGGGAGGAGCAGGCCCAGAAGGAGCAGGCGGTGGCGTCCAATGACAGTAATTTATGCACCGAACGTTCAATCGAAACTACCAAACCATAACTGTGGCCGGGGCTCTGTTAATTGCAAAACTGTCAGATACGAATGTGTTATCCCCCAGATATTCAAAGAGAAAAATTAATACGATTTGGCTGGCCTAATTCTCTGAGTCTGGTTTCGCATAAAGTTTTATTCGACTGTTTGGTCTCATTAGCCGGCAGAATTATTGTTTTCAACTCTAATGAATTCCCAATACAAATGGTTTTTAAATATCATGTCTCTGGCATCATTAACGAAAACTTGTTTTTAAAGTCTTGTAAGTTTCAATTGACAAGGTCAGCTGGGACAGATACATCGCAAGATTTGAATTTAAACACTCAGATTTAATGGCCAATTATCATGTCATCAGACCAAAGATGAACCCGGCTGGCATGCAACCTGAACGAACAGAAATGGGAACATGCCTTGCACAATCGAAAAATAAGCCGAATTAAATTTAGTTGAGCATCCGCACAAATCGAATTCGACTTATTTGGGGAATGACTCAGTTTGGGGCAACGAAAGAGATACAAGTACTGGGGAACGATCGCTACGCTACGAGAAGAAGGCATGCGCAACAGCCATCAGATACAGGTACAGAGAGAGAAAAGGTGTGCGGGGAGTGGGACAATGGAAATAGAAAAGCACTAAGCTGGAATCGAATCGAAACAGTTTTTGTCTCTGATTTTAGAGGAGTGTATGAGGCGGTGTTATGTAACGGCGCGTTCGGCTAAGCGGCCTTATTTTTGCGAATTTGTATCTTTGCCAAAGTATCTTTCTGGCTGCCACAGAGTGAATCGAGGGTACTCTTCCAAACCGAAAACAAGTAAAAATGCTTAAGTACCTATTTTCATTATCAACTAGTTTTCGGTTTATATATTTTAAA
This sequence comes from Drosophila ironensis, assembly GCA_021223825.1. Taxonomy (NCBI): domain Eukaryota; kingdom Metazoa; phylum Arthropoda; class Insecta; order Diptera; family Drosophilidae; genus Drosophila; species Drosophila ironensis. The sequence continues at coordinate 412,543 of JAJJHQ010012325.1, forward strand.
CCCGAATTACAACGATTTAAGTCAAAGTAGAAATTTGAAGTCATTGACACTGAGAAGGAACGTTGAACATTTTTGTTGGCCATATCTTCATTATTTATTGTCCGATCTTTGTAAAACTTGGCATATGTCTAGATTTTACAATTTTTAGCTGTAAGCAAAAAGATTCAACTGCAAACATTTTCCATTGCTGAAACTCAGAGTATCTCCAAGTCATGTCTGTCCAGGAATACCCGCGGAATTATAGTGCACTGCTTTTTGATTGCACCTTGCAGTGCTTTTGCAATTAGCGCTCACTTCTTTCCGCCATTGTTTGCGTAAATGTTTCACCCACAAAACTCTTGCCCGTGCGGATGGTCCCAGGAAACCATTTAGCATTGCAGCCTGAGAACTAAGTCGCTTGTCACTTTGTCTTGTTGCACTCCAATTTGGCTTTAACCGGGTAAAAGGTGCCAGCTCTCCGTGTTATTGCCGNACTTGGCACATGGCTAGATATTACACTTTTTAGCTGTGAGCAAAAAGACTTCTTGAATCTCGTTCAACTGCAATACATTTCCCAGGGCTTCGATTTTTCCATTGCTGAAACTCAGAGTATCTCCAAGTCATGTCTGTCCAGGTATACCCGCGGAATTATAGTGCACTGCTTTTTGATTGCACCTTGCAGTGCTTTTGCAATTAGCGCTCACTTCTTTCCGCCATTGTTTGCGTAAATGTTTCACCCACAAAACTCTTGCCCGTGCGGATGGTCCCAGGAAACCATTTAGCATTGCAGCCTGAGAACTAAGTCGCTTGTCACTTTGTCTTGTTGCACTCCAATTTGGCTTTAACCGGGTAAAAGGTGCCAGCTCTCCGTGTTATTGCCGCCTTTTTTCCGCCACTGCCACTGCTACTGCTGCTCGCGAGTGAGTATAGTATAACATAGTATTTCTGTTGTAAGCTCAGGCAGTTTGAGTTATGGACAGATTGCCACATACATTTCTTTAACTGTAAGTGGAGCTGAGTGTCTTTCTCGGTTGTAAAAAGTTTTAAGGTGTCGGACAGGCCGAGAAAAAGTTACACCAGTTGCCTTTTTAATGGGGAGGCACTCGAAAAAGACTCCGTTTAAATAGCCTGGGAAATCCGCAAAACCATCTCACACAATGAGTAGGAAAACAGGTGTCTTATCATTAAAGATTTACATCTCAAAAACAACCTAATTTATAAAGAGAAACCCCATAAATCACTCTTTTGGCAAATTCCCTTGGTTTCCACAAATTAATCAATATCGACTTGGAATATAAGCCCGGTTACCAACAACAAACTTTGCCATAGCTACCACTGCTAAAAAAAAATGTTTATTTATTTGTATTTATGACGGGCAAAACATAAACAAAGCCAGAGACACAAGGAGAGCAATAAAACATGTCTTCGCCGTACATAATTGGGCCATAAATTTAAAGATTTTCCTTCAGCGCGGAACAAGCGTCGGTCATACGAGGGAATTATATGGAAATAATCTTTAGCCAATGTGCGAGCCATTGTTCTTGGGCTGAGCTCATCATCAGCGGTGGCCGGGGGAGTCGCAATCTTGGATCTCCAACTAGATACTAGTTACCCTCGCAGAGGCACTCATCACCAAGTTAGTTACTTTTTTATTTCATTGAGTCTTGAGATGGCCCTGAGATGACCGCTTGGCTGACTGTGACTTCTGTGGCTTAATTGTCGGACCGAAGCTGGTGGATTTTTGGCATTTTCTGTGTCATAGCTTTATTTATACTTGTTAACAATGCTGCAGCAAGATTAATGACATTCCGCTAAAACATCTGTCCTACAACTAGGAAGTGGCATCTTGTTTATTTTTAAACGTTTCATTTTTGGAATTTATTGACTCTCCCACTTACTGAGCTGGGAAAGTGAAATTTCTGTTTATGTTTTAAAAGTGCTAATTTGTGGGGAGTGCCTTTTGCTTAATTCACATCAATATCCGAAGATGTACAAATATTAATAAGAGTCAAGAGGTTAACCAGGAAATCCGCAGCACGTGCCTATTTAATTTGCAACTACCAAGCAATTTGAAGTTAAATCTGAAAGTAATTTAAATAAAATCAAGAGACCTAAACCAAGCTTTTCGGTCGTTGAATAATCAATGGTTTATTTAAACAACTGCTTGCACAAACTTCTCCTTTGTCTGGCTCGGAGTTCGTTTACTCGGGCACTTGTGCCGCAATGATAATTGTTTTTATATAGCCATGTATTTTTTATATATTTTCGCAATCTGTTTTGGCCGAGCGCGTCATTAGCGGTGGCAGCATAATTAAAAAACTCTTGGCCAGCACCTCGGGGGTTCTTTAGACAAAAGAATTGTGTTTGAAAAACATGGGACCTCAAAACTGTGTAAACAGCCTAGAGAACAAGCAATAAAAAGCTTGTTTTCCATTTGGAAATATTTAATGAGTTGGTAATTCACAGGAATGGCATTAGGCACATTTTTGTGGATACCTTGCATATGCGCATCATAATTGTTGCAGTATCTATTAAATATTGTACAAACTTCCTACAAAAAGGTAACCATTTGGTTCGTAACGATGACTAATTGTTGTAGACCCTTCCTCAGATGCCAAGCCTTTTCTTGGCTCTTTCTTTCGTCTAAAGTTTGTTGACTCCGCCAGAGTTTGGCTAAGATCTTGAAGTAAATGCGACCCACGCGCCGTCATTCCCAAAAATGAAGAAAGAAATGCGCCGGCGACGTAACCCGCCACCTTCCTTTCATTTCCCTGGCCCATTTCATCGTCTCAGGTGTGTGCGCATGCGCAGTGGGCGTCACATTTTGCCGTAAGTATTTATGGCCTAATAATTTTTGGCTTGCTTTCGTGGCAGCACAATCTGATCTAGAAGCGAGCTAATTTCGGTGCACTTCTCTAATTGCTTACCTCATTCCGCCTGCAGAGGCAACACTGTTGTCATTCTGCCAGCAATCGGAAATACTATATATTTTATCAGGGAGCGTGTGATAAGTTTCCACTTCGTTTTGGCCATGTTTAGCGCAGGCCAGTGATAAGATAAGAGCCGAAATGGGAAACAAGTGCAGCGATTTCGCTTCTCCCATGAATCATCTACTCTCGGCGGCGGAGCTTTATTTTATTTGGTATTTTGTAAACAAGTCGCGCCCACGCCACGCTCACTTTTTCCCCTGAAGAGCTGCTAATTAATCATAATTAGCGTTTCCGACTCCGACTTTTCTCCCCTTTCGTGTCACATTTAAAGCGCCGCGAAAAATTGCGACATTGAAAGTTTCTGCCGCTTCGCCGTCTTGCCAATCAAAACAGGCCCAAAATAAAAATAGCCATCATCTGAGGTCGGCCTCCTCTTCGGCGGCTTCGGTTTAATTAACTATCTTCAGGCATTTCAAATGCAAGCGAGACAAATATAAACTTTGGCTTGCCCAACTACTCAATGTTTTCACAATTTCCTTAACAATGCGGCGGAGGAGTTGGTTGAATGGAAGTCGGCCCGAAAAATTGTCAATGCCAGACTCTTGAAATTAAAGGCGCTGAGTGGCGATTTCTCGGATATTTATATATTTTTGCAATCCAGGGGGTTTTCTTAGGCATGAAGTTGCAAAAATTAAACAAATGGAGCATAAAATCGCAATCAACATACAATCCGATCATTCGATTAACAAATGCAATATTGTCAAAAAATCGCAGACTTTTTGGTTCTACAGATTAACCTTTTACTGACCAAGCTGGATCCATCTTAAAAATATTTGCCACCTAATTATTACCTTATTTTTAACTCGTATTTGATTTGAATAGTACTGCTCAGTCATTCAATGCTTTGGTGCATCTTTTTATTTGGAAAACGACAATTGTGTGAGGCAATAATCTGCAAGCAAAGCCCCCAATTGTTGTCATCCCTCTGCCACTCACCATGACCAAGTTGGCAAAGGTCTGGCGGCGGGCTTAAACTCGCACTCCCCTTTCCAAGGGCAACCGAAATTGCATTGCCTGGCGCGCAAACCGCTCAAACCGAACCGAACAATGGCACCGATCTGGCTTTTGCCTCATTGTGGCATTATTTTTATTATTATACTTATTAGCTGTTGCTGCTTCTTTTCGTGGCTATCTGTCCCAGGGGGAGTACAAGACAGTCAGTCAACTGTGGCGGCTCGAGGGTGCCCCGCCCACTGCGACATGACCTTAGGCGCATCAACAAACTTTTGGCACAAGCTCACACAAGACCCGACTGCTGTTTGGACTTGGTCTATAACTTTTTTATGACTTCAAAGTTGGAAATTAGTTTATTGTGTGCTTTAGGGCCATAAACCCGGGCGGTAGGGGTCAATGCTGCATTTTGGTGCATTGTCTTTGGGTGGGCATAGTGTCTTTACCACCAATCTCTGGTCATCAGTTCGGGCCTCCTTCAGAGACTATTCAATTGCCTGTCGGCCTGTGCTGGCATGTATCTTAAACTGATTTATTGTCGCTGTGCAATTCAACTGCATTGTGGGGCAATTCTTGTTAATTGCTGCATTTCACACTCCACTCCAAATGGCTGCTCTCGCTTCTTGGGAAATCACATGGCGGCGGCGGCAAATTGGTCGAGTGGAGAGGCTTTTCACAAGACTTCCTCCAGCATTTGTTATCAGCGAACGTTAATCGGTTTCCATTTAAATGAGCTCGAAATTAGTTAAAATGTCTGAGCGGCTAAACGTGCAATTTGCATAATTTGTGCGCTACATTTCGTTTTGCATGCCAATAAAATGCATTATGGCATTTGCAATTATGCGCGAGTGATGCTAATTAAATTGTAATTGCTGGAAAAGTCTTGTGAAAACTGAAAGTTGCAGCTTTTCCTGCCGGTCGTCCCCGATTCCAGCCCCTCCCACCCACACTCCCTCCACCTTTTTTGTGCAACGAAGTGCGGTTGATTTATCTGCGAGTTCGAGTATGAACCCCGCTTTGTTGGGCTTTAGCCAGGCCAGACTAAATACGCACAGCGAGGAAAAATCCGTTTGAAAATGCTGGCAAGGCATGTGGAAAATGGCCAGGCATTTGGTAATGTTGCATCCACCAATGCTGTTGGGCCATTGACTCACCGCAGCCCAAAAGATCCGCTCCGATCCGATCGAAGCTGAGCTCACCGGCCTGAGTCATTGCAATGTTTAGCAATTCAAAAAAAGCTAAGCCCGCCGAAGGTTTATTAATACCGCTGCTGAGGTAATTCCCATTCATTTGACATTCGGAAATGCAGTCGATAGTTATACCATGTACCTTAAGGAACGAATGGTATATTAAATTTGTGCAATGTATGTAACAGGGAGGCGTTACCGACCCTATTAAGTATATGTCCATCTGTCCGTCTGTATGTATAAATACATCGTTCTCCGAGATGGTAAAAGCTAGAGACGTATTTCTTTTTGTTTAATGTCGGTTACATGTGTACGCAGATCAAGTGTATTTATAATATTTGGCAAGCCCCTTTCCGCTTTTGCAATTTTCAAAAATCTGTATTTTCTACTAAAGATTGGTCCAATTCTTCGAAATGGTTAGACCAAAATACAACAATCTTTTTGAAGATAACGAAACAGCCAACAATATTGTCCACCCTTCTTAGTCTCAATGCCGGAAGAGGTCATATAAATTTCTGCTTTGCCTTCAGTCATTGTAATTTGTGGTTAAAATACATGGTATCCCGTTGTCCAGATATATCGACTACAGCGTTTCTACTTGTTTTCTAGATGCTATACAGTTTTTGAGTGGCATCCACAAGAACAGAGACAGAGCCAGAGCCTTGTCAACTCATCGCTCGGGCAGAACGCATTCGAGCGAGTCACCTTATCCACGATTCTATCCGGGCCAGCGTGACTGGGCCGGCAATTTAGTTAATTATTTTAAAGCAATTATCGAATGCATTTTGCAGCATTGGCGGCGGCGGCGGCAAGCCGCTTTCAACACTCGACACATCACCGAAGCTATTGGGGCTCGATGACTGCCTAACTTTTGTCTTCTGCAATACGAAAATTAACAACTTAAACATCGCTTGTGCAGTGCAGCTAAGCGGGGTGTTGGGGGCAATCAAGCCATAGTCCAAAGCTTTCAACACCATATTGGTAACAATAAATCAAACAGGCAAAAATCGAGTATTGAAATGGCCAAGATAATAAAAAGACTTAAGAAGAAATGAAGCAAGACGATGGCTAAAACGTTTAGTCAGGCTTGGAATGTCCTTCGAAAAACAATTTTCTTGAATGTATCACGTCATGGTATCTTTTGATTTTTGATGTGTAAATTGAAGAAACCAAAATAACGTTTTCCCCATTTAGGTGGCAAATACTAGATAAATACTGGGTGCTACTATTGAGAGGTGTTTGCATAAGTGCACATTTACCTGCAATCACTCAGCCGACTCTGGCGATGAGTCAGCCATCGCACCTGTCGCTTGTTGTCTTTTTTGTGCCCGAGTGTCGCTAAGCGTGTCAATTGCTTCGACATTTCCTGCACAAATTTCGCTGCACAAATATTTATAATTTTCATACCTCGAAAATGGCAGCGAATCGACAACAATTCCGACTGCGAGCGCTGCCTGGAAAGTGGGTCGAGTTACGTCGCATTTGAATAAGACACACAAAACAAACCAACCAACCAACCAACCAACCAGCCAACCAACCACCAACAATACCAAAAAACAGCAGCAGGCGCGGTGGTGGCAACAAATGCTGGCAACATGTTGCCGATGCTGCTGTTGGGGCGTGTTTGTTTACCTGAGTTTGCTGCTATATCCCATTTCAGGTGATCATGCAATGCAATTAGCTTTGGATGAAAAAGAGATCCGAAATACAAATACGTAATAAAATTAACGCAAAAACAAAACTGGCATGTCCATCGTGAAATTTGAGGCTGATTTTGTTTGGTGGATGCTTTTGTTTTTACGATTTTCGTTGGTGTTGCCGCGTCTTTCGGTTTTCCTGCAATTAAAGTCTGCCACATGATTTTACTTTTGAATATGTGAACTCATTTTTTCGCGGCGGCTGCTGCAACACCGCAAGAAATTGATATTTAGACTCCCAAATTAAATAAACTTTATTACAATTTGTTGGCTGAAATGTAATTTATTTATTCTGAATTAATGTATCATAAGAAGTCGGTTTCTAAATATTTACAGTGTGCGGCACTCAAAGTGAAACCAATTAAAATGACCATAAATTTAGTTTGGAAACTTATTTTCACTCAACTCAAATTATAATTACAAGAAAAATAATGTAAAATTCAGAAACAAAAGCGTGCGCTTATTTTGATCGTTCGTTTTCTATATATGACTTGATTTACTTCTCTTGGCCAAAAATGATCAATAATTCGTACCGCTGCCTCTCTAACAATTATTTTTTCAGATTTAGTTATCAATTTTTACTTTGGTAGTACCAAATTTTTACTCAATAAATGAACTGATCAATCAATTATAAAATACCGACGCCTTTGACGCATCTTTACGCATCATTGCCCTCAAAATTACCCATTGTCGTAGGGCAATAAGTTCAAAAATCAAATGCCAAACAATTTCCCCAAGTGTTGCTGATGGCAACTTCCGCTTTTGCTGTTGGTGGTGCTGCTGCTGTTGGTGGTGGTGCCACCGCTTGTGGCTTGTTGTAGTGGAGCTGCCGCCATCATCAACACATTTCATTGAGCGTGAAATAGAAACAGAGAAAGTACCATACGTACAATAATTTTATTTTATTTCGCTTTGTTTTGTTTTGATTCATCATCTCTGCCTGCGCAGTCTCCGGCGACCAGACTCTCGGTCTCTGATTGCAATTGTGCTTTTGTTATTAAAGTTTTCCATTGCCGGCAGTTGCAGCAGTTTTCCTTTTATTTGTGCTTGTGCAGCGACAACGACTTTGTGGTTTTTTCGGCATCGTTGGCGTCTTTTGCATTTTATGCAAATTGCCAGTAATTTAACTTAAGCTTTTCATTTACAGGTTTGTCGCTCCAATTTATTAGCTCGTTGTTTATTTCTTCTGCGGGTTTTCCGTTTGTTGCTCTTTTGGCCGGCCAGTTGTTTTGCTGATGGGCCGAAACAATCGTGTTGGCTTCTCAGATTTATTGCCAACTCGTGATTTTCACCAGCTCTCTATACGGACGTGGTCGCATTAGCTTTTCCGCCTTCCGAGGCGGTGCGAAAAAAATGAAATGAAGAAGCTGCTTTGGTTACAAGGCTGATATGCCTCGACTGTTCTATCGCCGATGGAGGCCTTTTTTATATGGCAGTGCTAGCCAGTTGTTTGCCGACTGAAGGTCCAATTATCGATTAAACTTTGCATGCAATTTTCAATGTCTCCGCGAACCTTGATCCAAAAAGGTCGGGCCACATAAACACAAATAGCCCCCAACGAACCGTGCTTACTCATACCAGGCGAAGACTGACACACGCCTGTCAATTATGCAAATTAATTGCCACCGTTTCTCGCGTCAATACTTCATATTGGCAGCCCAAAAACCGGGCTTAGACAAGACCAAACAATTGGGGCTGGTACCCAACAGGGAGATCGAACAAATTCCCAAAGATTGGCATTTGAAACCGAATAGTTTTGAAGCAATTATTCAATGACTACTCAATTATTTTCCACTTTAAAATGCTAAAATAACTCCCAACTTAAGTGGTTACTTTTATTTCGATTAGTTTTCCTTTACTTTATTTAATTCCGCATTATTGGCAAAACCACAAAGGCATAAAAACATTGCAGAATACTCGTATTTACAAGGTACTTTAAAACAATCTGCTTCAGACAATTGACTGAAAACTCTCCATCGCTTTCTGGCTGATGCGCTTTTAATTTTTTGCTTGCCAGCCATTTGTCTGCAGAGTGAAAATTCAATTGCATTTTAATTTGAATAATGGGAATTTGTATCTTTTGACGGCTGACTTTGCCAGCCGCTGGTGTCAAAAGTCGTTGGCATTGTTCGCCGCCTGGGAGCCTCTTGGCCGCCGGCACAGTGGTCCAAATCGGCGCAAAAGGCAAACAAACCAAGTGAGTGGCAGAGATTTTGGCCAGCCTGCGGCCAATTGAAAATGCAAATAACGAAGCAATTAGTCGTCTCCGAGCTCTCAGAGCTGGGTTAACCTTGCGGTTTGCCCGGCAACCCCCTTGCACAGTCGCAGAGCACACCATTGTTGTGCATTGTTGGTACTTTCATTGTCTTGAGTGCCGTGTAATTGCCAACTAGTCATAGAACAAACAATACTCCACTCTATATGCACACCGCACACTCATAATTAACTTTCATTTTTTCCCTTTATTTCGCATGACGCAGAAACTCGAGCAGGAGAAGCATGTGCTGCGACAGAAATTGGCCATTGCCGAGGACGAGAGCGACCAGCGGGTCCTCGAGCTGCAGTCCGATCTCACCGAGCTGAAGGAGAAGCTGCAGACGCAGGACTCGGCCATTCGGCAGGCGGAGAAGGAGAAGACCATCCTCATCGATGAGCTGCAGCACCAGAACACACGGCTCACCGAGCAGATCCAGGAGGCCCACGCCACCGAGCTCAAGCTCAGCGCACAGATCCAGGAGCTCAAGGATCAGTATCACTACAGAAACAGCAGCTTGCAAGTGGGTGCCTACTTACACACTTTATACATACCCGATATTGCTAGATTTTGGATACTTATATATTAGATATCTGTATAAAAAATGCAAAATGATTCACCTGCAAGCTCTACAGTTATTGTAGCGAAGTTTATATAAAATATACAAGTATATCTTCTGTTTCAACACCTATAACCTTGTCCGTATATCTATTTAAACATCTAGATCTTGAAGACTGCTATTTAATATGTAGACACAAAAATTCATGTAATACCAGTTTGTTTCAACAATTCACGAATTTGCAGCGCCAACAATTTTAACGCTAGAAATATTGCAAAACCAGTTATGTTTAAATAATTCCTATGTATCCGGATATTAAAAGTCGGGACTCTTGACTTAAGCCTTTTCTAATTGTCTAATATCTACAACGAAAATGCAAATTCCCCTGCAGGAACATGTCAACAGCCTGGAGTCCATTAAAACGGAGCTCAATCTCACCACCGGCAAGCGACAGGAGCTGGAGCGCCGCCTGCAACATGCCCAGGAGGAGAAGGAGAGCCTCACCTCCTCGCTGGAGGAGGCCTCCGACAGGATTCACATGCTGGAGCGCCATGCCCGCGAACAGGAAACAAAATTAGAGGTGAGAATATTGTCGAAAAAACAAGAAGCTTGGATGGTGGAGCAGGAGGAGGGAAAATCAGAATTGGCTTTATCACGTCTCGTCAACGAAATCGTGATTTAGCCACTAAATGAAGATTATTTATGGCTTTTTCGGAGGCAACTGCGCAGTTTGTCGAGTGCCTCTTGCAGGTGTATCTCCCCGGCGACAACTTTCTTTTTGCTTCGTTTGGGCAAAGATTAAACTCCATTGCCAAAATATTTATGGACTAAAAGCAAAGAGATAATGGGGCAACAAATTACTGGGACAGTTCCAATCACAAGATAAATGAATTGTAAAATAAATAAATTCTATATGGTAAATAATATATTCTCGATGATTTACAGACTACCTTACAGGCATTGGAACGCTCGCAGCGGGAAAACAATGTTCTCAGTGAACGCTTGGGGGCCGTAAGTTTAAACTTTTTATCCGATTTAAGAATTAATTCACTTACTAATCAAACATTGAGCGTTTAACCGGGATTGCTAACAAGTATCTACTAATTGGATCAAAATTGTATTCCGAAATCAACAACATTTTCCCCAAACATCATTCGGCATTCGCCTCGATTGTCATCTGGTTTTCTTTATACTTATGCTCCCTGGATTATCCCCGCAGGACACAAATTCAAGCACCCCGGGCAAGAAGAGTCTGCAATTCGAGATGGAATGCGACGAGGACGATGGAAGCTTCACGGAGACGGGGAAGCCCAACCACATGTGGGTGGAGGCACGATCCGTCTACATTCAACTCAAGTCCTTGGTGGACTCACTAAAAGTGAGCCACGACGATGACTCAGGTGGGTAACACAAATAAGTGGGGTATCCTACAAATAAGTTTATACCTACTTATGCATTCAGATGGGGAATTTATTCTGAACATTCAAATTTTAAATACAGGAACAGGGAATTACCTATTCATATGCGATTACTTCTTGATACCTTTGTATCTATAGTTTGTAATACCGGCAATAGTCTTTAAAACCAATTAGCTAAAGTACCTTATTGCAATTGATTCAATTGCTTTGATAAAAAACTTTATAGAGTAGTATTAATCGGGCTTTGTTTCCAATAAATTTGAGTTAATTAGGCAAACAAGTTCCGGTAGATACTTAAAACTAAATTAAGAATTACAAACCGTAGTTTTTTACTAATGATCATCCCCTTTGAAGGTCTCAACTCGGACATATCGCTGGAACTGGAGTCGATGGACAACACCATCTCGAGCTCGGAACGCAACGAGGACGGGCACCCGGCCATCGAATTCCGGCAGGGCATGCTCTCGGCGATGTCCGATGAGCTGACCCGGCTGCTGCTCAACCTGGACGCCGGTAACTTCAAGAAGATGCTCGACCAGACGCGCAACCTGGTGCTGGAGCAGGAGGACGAGATCAAGCGCAGCCACCAGCTCATTCAGCAGCTGGAGGCCAAGGTGACGGTGACGGACGTGGAGCTGCAGAACGTGAAGGAGGAGCGCGATCAGGCCCGCGGCGATCTCGAGGACACCACCGACCGGGACGAGCTGCTGTCCAAGGCGCAGACAGAGCGGGACGCGGCCAACGGGCGGCGGACAAAGGCCGAGGTGGAGCTGGCCAAGACGCGGGTCGAGCTGATGCAGGCAAACAGCCAGCTGCTGGAGTCCATCCAGCAGAAGGTGGAGCTGTCGCAGCAGCTGGAGCAGTGGCAGATGGACATGCAGGAGCTGATCGACGAGCAGATGCGCTCCAAGCTGATCAACAACCGGCGCGCCCTGGCCACCGAAACCGCCAACCCGCCGCCCAGCAGCGCCGCCGCCAATCTCGCGAAGCGTGTGTCCAGCTACAAGCTCTGGAGCTTATTTCAGCGGTAATTGGACGACCCTCACGCCGCGCTGGAAGGTGTACGCCACCCTCCTCTTCTTAATGTAGCTGGGAGCATACAACCGAGTATATTTTTAATATTTATAGACAGAGACACACACACAAAAACCGGAGAGCCTAGGCCTAGGATTGTACTTAATTGTTATTTGTAAACTGAAGCATTGACCTTCTTCTGTTCGTAGTGAAATCTATCTAATTACGCTTTATTAATTTTAAACACTTACCGCATATTCGATATGATTATTGTACCTACTGTAATTACTGTAACGTAACCCTAACCGTACTTGTACCTATGTTTAAACCACAAAGCAACCAACCCCTAATGTACGTATCTCTCTTTATAAGTTGATCAAGATTTGTTCTGGAACACCTCCCAGAACGGGCGCAACAAGTAACCCCAAGTAACCTGGAGTGTCCACTTGTTGCGTCCGTTTGGGCCCTAATTGTTAACTGATAATCAAAAACAAAACACATATCGCGCCTTATGTTGGCGGCTTGAAAAGCCTCCTCTTTTCGCGAGCAACTGATGCGATTCATCGAGAGCAAGAGTAAAATCAAAAGTAATGTGTAATGTGTAAGCAAGCATTTATGTTATAGCAAATAAATATTGTATTCATCATGCTGGCAATCGATCGGAAGAGGGCGCAGACAATGTTGAAAACTGTGCGGGACAGACAAAACTTGCCTTAATGAACGGACAATGAAATTTTAGATTGTTTAAACAACATAACATACCAATAAACTTACAAAGATACCACAGAAAGGCCGGACTTTTATACAACAAATTTATTACTCAAAGTAAACTATAAAGCTTTCAGAGATGTTGGCAACAAAATAACTTAGAAACACTGATTTAAGTCTATATCCCGCTGGGATAAAATCAATTACACAGTTGGCTTGGGTTGAGAGAGTGCGTCTAAATTCAGGTTGTGCAGCTTCAAGTGCTTTTTGTAGCTCTTGGAGGAGAAGAATCCCTCCTCGCAATGCAGACACTGGTGGGGCCGTAGCCTATGGCTGGTTATGTGCTTGTCCAGGGTCCGCTTCAGGCCAAACTTGACATCGCATTGCGGGCACTGGTAGATCCTCTTCGGCTCCGGCGGCCTGTGCGTCTTCCTGTGATGCCGGATGCCGTGCTGCGTCTCGAAGCTCTTCGGGCATTCGCTGCACTTGAACGGCAGGTCGGGGATGCTGTCGTGCCAGATCTTGTGCTTGACCAGCGACTGGCTCGCCGCAAAGGATTTGTCGCACTGCGTGCATTTGTATGGCTTCTCGCCCGTGTGCACCCGCATGTGGTTCTTGAGGTGATGGGCGTGCGCAAACTCGTGGCCGCACTCCTCGCACTTGAACGGCTTTACGCCGGAGTGCGTGCGCTGGTGCTTCTTCATGTTGGACTTCTCAAAGAAGGACTTGTCGCACTCCGGGCACTTGAACAGGCGCTCCTCGTTGTGCACTCGCAGGTGGGTCACCAGATGGCTCTTCTGGATGAATCCCTGGCCGCACAGATCGCACTTGAACGGCCGTTCGCCCGTGTGCAGGCGACTGTGCATTTTCAGCGTGGAATTCTTGCGGAAGGCCATCGGGCAGTCGGGGCATGGATACGGACGCTCGTTCGTGTGCTGCTGCTGGTGCGCCTTCAGCAAGGAGGCCGTGTGGAAGGCCTTCCCGCACTCGGGGCACTTGTGATTCTTCTCCTGTGCGTGGGTGAGCATGTGCATCCTCAGTGTGGGCCCATGGGTGTACGTCTTGGGGCAGTAGTCGCACTGAAAGGGTCGCTCGCCCGTGTGCCTGCGACAGTGGATCACCAGCTTGGCGTTGGTCTTGAAACTTCGTCCGCAGGTTTCGCACAGGTGCGGCAGCTCCTTGTCCTGCTCGGTGTGTCGTTGCAAGTGCCTGGCCAGGCCCGCCCTGGTCTTGGAAGTGGCTCCGCAAACGGGACAAAGCAGCGAGCAGGAGCGTCCTGAGGATTCCTCGATGAAATCGGATTCACTCTCCATAGAGGACAAATCCTCCCCATCGGACTCGAAGCTCTGCGCGTCTTGGTTGTCCGTCTTTGGCTCGGGAACCTCTCCGTGTGTTAGCTGCACCTCCAGCTTGATGTCGCCGACGGGCAGCTCTGAAATGGAAATTAAATGATACTACGTTTCGGGGAGACAATTTCGTGCATACCCAGGTGGTCGCGCTCCTGCTGAGGCTCTGGCAGCTCCTGCAGCCCGTCCACGCTTTGCTTCAGTTGCAGGGCATCCTCGGCCGCGTCATCAGAGCTCTCCAAAGGATCGCCGCAGCATCCAACAACCTCAAAGGATATGGGATTGGGGGGAACCTCCTCAGCCTGATTTGCGGCATTTTCCGGACCGATCGAGAGCCGGGCCAGGTAGTAGAAGCTCTGCTCACACTTCTCCTTGAAGTGAAACGCATTCTGGGTGGCCACCAAACAGGTGGGACACACTTTTTGGGGCAACAAGTCCGTCCTGACCTGGCACTCGTCCCGCAGGAAGGAATTGAGCATACTGGCAATCGGGGGATCGGAGATCTCCTCGGAAAATATATCCACCAACACGGACGACGGCACGGCGCACAGGCGGCACGTTTTGCCCATGTCACAGTCCGTGGTTTTCCCCATTTTCGTGGGAAATGCGCGGACTGTTTTCCTGCCAAATGGCCAAGCACGGGCAGGGCTGCCAGGTTTCCCTCTGGTTTACCCGATAGTGCCATCCCTAAGGCCAGGCAGGGTTGGAAAACGATAGCCCGCGAATGGGGTGGTTTGCAACACTGGCCCAGCAAAATTAGTATCTTGTATATTTTGGTCAATAAAACAAGCGAGCGTAGGCCCTTTTTGTTGCCATCTCCCGCAATGATTTAGGGCTCACCTAAGAGAGTTTCAAGCCGTACTGCAAGCAAAAAGCCTGCGCCGGCCATGGATATCCTGGACATCGATGAGGCGCTCAAGGATGATTCATATATGTGAGTGAATGCAGTGTTTTTGTTGCTGCCACTTTCGCCTGGGACCTATAAATACTCATGGTGGGTGCAACTCCTTTTCGCAGATTTCTGGCCGACAAGACACACGACGACGTCTCGAACATCCTGCAGCAATGGAAGACGAACAATCAGTCGCAAAACCAGAACCAGAACCAGATGCAGATGCAAATGCACTTGCAGATGCAGTGCAACAATGACGGTAAGCAGCCTTTCGTGCATTGCAATGCACTCGCCCCGTACACACACGTACGGGTACGCTTTCTAAAGTGAATTTGGGTTAAACCGCCGCGCGACAAAAGTTCCGATGTGGGCCGGAGAGACGTCTGGCAAAGTGGCTTTGGCCATAATTGGCACAGGCGCCGCTTTGTTATTGTTTCGGTAATTAATCAATCCCATGGACGGGGGCACAACAGCTGTGCGTGGTCTGCTGCAGATCGAAAAACTGGCCGTGTATGCAAATAAGGCAAGAACAAGTCTCTCGAGCGTACGAGTTGATATTGAATATTATGTAAATCCGATCTGCTTCCTGTCCAGCAGGCGAAAGTCAATCAGGCGATGTGAGCTAACAAATATCGTTTGCAAAATCGATTCGATGATGCGTGTTACACTATCAGCTTCGATGCATTCCGCTAGGTCTAGAAAACAAGATAAAAAAGGATTTTAGTATTTTCCCAACACTAGCTGTTTCCTGTTTCTCGTATTTAAGTCTAAAAACTTTATAAAAATAGGTTTCATAAGGTCTCCTACTTAAAAGATTAGTCAGAAAGTTATTTTTATGATTTTCAGCTATATAGGCCATGCCAAAATTTAGGATTTATTTTTAAACCCATCAAGATTTGCTTCATTTTGCAGCCTTTTTTAGTATTTAGGCTAAACGCTGTATATGTATATTTAAAGGGTTTCTTTAATGGTTTTCAAAAAAAAAAAGCAAGTAAATATTTATCAGTAACAGTAATTTGCTACATTTTACATTCCGGTCTGCAATGGTTTTGAGATCATTATTTACCCATAGAGATGATTTTTTACATCAACATTAAATCCGTTTTTAGTATTCACACTGAAAGCTGTTTATACCAAGTGGATTTAAAATGTTTATTTAATGGTTTTCAGCTAAAAAGGCCAAGTAAAAATTTACCAATACTCTACAAACCCATGAAGATGTGCCTAAATTTCAGATTTTTCAGTTTTCACCCTGAAATCTATTTCGTTTTAAAAGAACATGTTAAAATTCCATCGATTACCGATTATCGATTGTCCTGACCAGTGTTGCATTGTGTCCGCGAAAGCTGACCTCCCACATGGCAACACTGTTGAACGGTACTTTTTGACGTGACGGCGCCTGAAAGATTCTTTCCGTAAATTTTCTCGCTGAAGCAAGGCGTGTTTGCGAGCTGTGCAGAAAAAAAAGGTCGCGATGCCTCCCAAGTTACTAAAACGCTTGGGCCCGCCCCCGGTTAATAACGACCTGGCCGATTTCCTCAAAAGTTTGCCAAAGCAATTTTTAAAGGACGCCTATAAGATCACGTCGTCCGTTGACATAGGCAAGCTCGTGACCCTGGTGCCCCCCAAAGAGCATCGCTTGTCCATTGTGACTGGCTGGGCCACGGTGGACCTCGGCAACTGTGCCGGCCTGAGCGACGCGGACATCGACAGGGCCATCAAGTGGCTGCTGATGCCGATCAAGGTGCAGGTGTTCAACTTCACCCGCAGCGGGGAGAACGAGGAGGGGGCCCAGTTCATGGTCGACAGCATTCTGTTCGCCAATCGCCTGAGGCGCTTGCAAAACGAACTGGAGGTGCTCTACTACGCGCGCCCGATTTCCGTCAACATTACCATGGAACTGCCCGAGTCCGTGATGTACACTCGATTCACTTGCTACTTTGCCAAGGCCGTGGTCGCAGCCATGAAGGCGCGCTTCAACAGGACCACCAACATCCTCGATCTGTCCCGTTTCCATGACAGCCCCGAGCTGGAGCAGTACTTTTGCCCGCTGCACGCGGACAGGGTGCTGGAGGGCGTGCTTCTGCTGGCCCGTCGCAACTTCAGGACCCTGGCCGGCCTGGTGCTGAACAACAACTATCTGTGCAGCCTGAAGGTCTTTGCCGGGCTGGTCCACGACCTGCAGGACTTGCATTTTCTCGATATTAGCACCAACAACATTGTCGAGGTGGTGGATCTGAAGTACCTGTTCAGGCTGCGCCTCAATAAGCTCTATTTGGGCGGCAACGGGGTGGCTAAGAATAAGGCCAGTGACATACACAAGATGCTGCCCGATGTGAAGGAGGTGCACGGCTGCGTGATGTCGACCGATGTATCCGGAGAGGTCAACGAGCTACTCAGATTCAGGCCCATCCACAATGCCGGGATACCCAAAAGTGAGAACTTCTGCAGGGCCTTCATGGCCACCTACTTCAAGTACTTCGACCAGCCGGCCGATCGCGAACATCTGCGAGACTTTTACCACCATAGTAGGTCCATATTCTCGCTCAGCGTGCGCGAGTCGCTGACCGATGTTCACGTCTTTAGACTATATAATCGCAACCAGATGCGCACCCAGTCCGAACTGGCAAACATCACCAAACTGCAGATGGGCAATCATGCGATTTTTGTGGCCCTGTCTCGCATGCCGCGGATGGTTACGGACCTCGAGGACATCGCCCTGGACGTTCACTCGTACAACGGCATCGGGTGTATCTTCACCTTGACAGGGTCTTTTAAAATCGATAAACGCGACGTTAAGTGCACCTTCCAGCGCACGTTCGTCCTTGGCAAGCAGGAATCAGGCAACTGGTTGATTTTCAACGATGCATTTTGCATCATCGACACAACGTTGGAGAATCAGCGTAGGCGTCCGATCGTTTTCGGTTCCACTCGCCGCTTGACGAAACACAAGCGCATAGTGTACAAGCCAAACGAGGTTATGCGGTCCCGGAGGACGTTGCCCTGGACGTCTGATAGAGGTGATCAAGTCCCCCTAGCGTCGAATATCACGCTGACGGAGATCCCGCAATCGGAAAGCGGCAACGACGGAATCGATGAAGAACCCAATGACATTCCACCGCTGGTTGAGATCCCCAAAGACATTCCACCGCTGGTCAAGATCAGGAGAGACATTACACCGCTGATCAAGATCAGCGAAGACATCCATGAACTGGACAAACAACTCGACGAAATTGAACTATCCGACGATGACTCTAACGCTCTGGTCATCGACGAAGAGTACATGCTCGATGATTTATAAATATGTTTTACCGCAAGACCTACATATAGATTAAGATCCCATATATAATCATAATTATCGTACACATAAGCCTTCAGCACACCTCAGCACTCTAATGAGCATCAACTATTATTTTTTCGAAAGCCTACAAACACAACTCGAAGACCTTCACCCGCCCGAAGCGTCGCAACCTTGATTTCGTGAGTAATCGAACAACAATCGCTCATTTTTCGATTATTGATTTGATCATTCAATTTTATACTTGCAGAGCCAAAATGGAGCAGGAGGAGAGAGCGGAATGGGTGCGCCGACAATGTTGCAGCTGGAGATCGGTGGCCTTGTCACCGCCAACATGCACAAATCCTTCCTGCAGGACACCTCGCCGCCCTCTTCCATCTGCTCGTCCATGAACACGGAACGCATGAACAACTCGCTGATCACCTCGGCGGACTTTACCAATCTTAACTTCCTGCAGTCTACCATCAGCCTGGAGCAGGACACCAATCTTACCACAACGCTTACCAACCAGACGACAGACAACACAGGACTGGGCAGCGGATTGGGCGGCTACACGCTCAGCGACATGATCCGGGATCGCAAGGCCCTTGAATCGCTGACGCTGTGCGAGGAGGACGGAACGCTGACCAAGGACTCGCACATCGGCCAGATCGATGAGATCTCCTTGACGCTGAGCAAGACCGCCTCCGGATGCAGCACCATGGACAACAGCACCGATAGCATGTCGAATCCCCTGGCCGTCGATCGACCCATGCCGACCGTCTGTCCGATTCTGCAGCGTACCATGATCCTGGGCGAGGAGATGATCGGCGACACCACATTCAACTTGGTCGATAGCCTCACCACCTCGGTGCTGCAGTCGGACGCCGAGTCGCTGCCGGTGGATGGAAATGCCACCTTCAAGCGACCACCGGCAAGCACGGCCACCGCTCAGCCGGCCGATGAGACGTTGCTTTTGGCGGGTCGCCAGATGAACACCACATACACCGAGGGATGCAACACGCCCGAAGCGCGCTGCGAAACCCCGGAGAACATCGACCGCAAACTGGCCTTGCTTACCATGGAGTCCACTCCGCTGACCACCAATATTCGCACCAACTACTACCAAAATAATAATAACAACAACAACAAACAGGGATACACACCCACACTCAAGGGGCGTGGGGACATGAATCTATCGCCGATTGTTAGCATCACACCACAGAAAGCAGTCGGAGGCACTGCGGGCAGACTCAACCACACCTTCGAGCCGAAAGCCAAATCAGCTCCGTTCGACGGCGAGAAGTTCGTGCTGGACACCATGGAGCTGCTGGAGCAGATCGAACAGCCGCTGGATGGCACCTTCAACCTGCAGATGTCCGAGCAGCACAAGCAAATGCAATGCGTCATGGATCTGGCCGAGGCCGAGGTAGAGTTGCTGGCCCAGCAGGGGGACGAGGAGCAGTTCGAGCACATGCTGGCCGAGCTGGGCAAGGTGAATACCCTGAACAAGGAGCAGCTGAAGATGCAGAAGTCCCTGGACACCATCAAGCGTCGCTTTCATCGCGACGAAGCGGAGGTGGAGACCGAAAACGAGGTGGAGCAGCCGCAACAACCATCGGCAGTTGAGTCTGTGGAAACCCCGACAACGCTCAACCAGAGTCACTGCAGCAGCAACAACAGCAGCAGTGGAACCGGCGAACGGCTCCTGAGCCGTCGCAGTCGCCTCTACGACGATGTCAATCTGAGCGTCATGCATGGCAGCAACGGCAGCTCGGCCTCCAATTCGACCTCCTTCATCGTCCAGCGGCGGGAGCTGCCACACGAGGAACCACCTGCACCAGAGCCCGAGGCGACAGAGGAGCCGGCAAGGACGCAGGTGGAAGCAGAGACTGATCCGTCCAGCTACAAGCTGGCGGAGCGACGGGAGAGGGATCGCGAACGCTTCAAGACCATCAAGATTTCGAGGGATATGCGTTTGCAGCAGGAGATTGTAGTGCCTTGTATTGACGATGAGCTGCAGCAGATGGAGGAGCCGCCACAGCCGATGGGACAAGAGGAGGAGGAGGAAGTGCAGCCGGAGCAGAAGATTGAGGAGGAGGAGCAGAAGCCGCAGCGACAGAGTTCCCCGCCCAATCGCCTGTCTCGTAGAGATCAAAACTCCGGGGAGAGCACGGCCAGCAACTACTTGACCTACAAGAAGCCCAAGGAGAAGTCCATGCTGCAACGTCCGACGAATGTGCATACCTCGGCGGAGTCGACGCTGCCACAGCCGCGCTCTCTGTCCCGGCCGCGCTACATCAGCGGCCTGCAAAAGTTCACCACGGTGAGCAAGGCCACTTCCGCCGGCGCGGGTCTGAATTCCACAGCAGTCGGGGTGCCCGCCGCCGTAGCAGTTCCTTCCAGCGGAGAGTTGAAAAGCCCCATGGGCATCAAGTCCAAATCGTTCCACAACTTGTCCTCCACAATGAGCGGCATTGGTGCCGGAGCAGGGGCCGTGCCCAGGCCCAGTCTGGGCGGTGGATTGCGGAGACCAGGCGCACAGTCGGGCAGGCTGAACAGCGGTATGCGATCGGCAGCGCAGTCCCAGGAGGTAAGTCTAAAATACCTTACTTCAAAGCCCCTGAATCACTTCAATTTTGAACCATTTCAGGATGACTCGGGCGTCTTTAAAGTTCCCAAACTGGTCAGCGGGCTGCGTGGTCCTGGCCTGGCTGGTGCAAAGCGGGCAGGAGGAAATGGGCTGGCACGACCCTCTTCTGGCTATTACAGTCTCAGCGTTAAGGCAGCCCCTGAGGCGGAAACTCCAGAGGTTCGAAAACATGCAATATTGTGTAATGTTGTGCAATGCTTAATGGCAAAATTCCCTTGCAGAGCCTCTCATCGGCCTCCTCGCGCGGCAGTCTCTACGGCCACAAGGACACCGGAAGGCCGGCCAACGGCAGTAATGTTCCTCCCCCGCAATCCTTCGACACGCAGGCGCTCACCTCGAAGCTGACACAGGTCACAACTGGATCCACGGGCATCCCCAAGCCCTCTGGACTTCGACCACCCTCGCAAGTGAAGCGCAGCGGCCTGCCACGACCTTCCAGCATCGTTAGACGTTAAAAGCCGGCCACTGGCTCCTCATTCAATTGTACGATTATATGTCACGCCCCCGCCAGATCTATGTTTTCATGGTAGCCCCACACCCTTGTTTGTACTTTGTGTTTAGCTCTCTAATTTCTCCATCACTGCTCCCTCGTTACCCCATAATTTACTTACGAAATTTTGCATTTAGTTGATGGAAACAAAAAACAAATCAGATATATAACCCAGCAACATGTAAACGATTAAACAGACACATAGCTCATACATATAGGACAAATACAACATAAACACGAACTTTGCCTTACGAATATTGATAAAAAGAAATGATTTGAGAGAGGAGAAGTAGGTAGGAGCGATGTAAGCGAGGAGAATTGATAGTAACTCTATATTTTTGTAAAAGCAATGCAAAAAATCTACGAATGTTATTTGTTGCAGATGTGCGGAGAGTGCTGCAACAAGACAAGCAAGCAAATCGAATAAAAAGAAACTATAAATAACAAAATATACAATAAGCCCTGCTCAGTGGCCGAAATGGCCACAAAAAGGAAACTGAAACGAGTAAACCAAACTACAGTTGTCGAGAACAATTGGAAAAAGTATTGATAAAATCGTTGAAAATCGAGTTTATATATTATTATCTAATATCGCCGATATATATAAATACAAAACCTAAACGATAGCAATATTCAATGTCTCTACTGATATTTACATTTTGCTATTTTACAAACCACATTTTTGGGTTTTTCTCCCCTGAAACTCTGCTAATTAATCATTTTTCGTGCTACATAGTTATGTGCTACATATATACATAATCTTTATACTTTTATAAAACAATTTACCACTTTCAGTTAGCTACATTTGAGTTGCCAAAATTAAAGTAATGACATTTTAGTTGTAACCAAATATTTCGAAATAAAACGCTGAGAATTTTTGTGCAACAGCATAAACTATTAAATGTTTAATCAACTGAAGCTTTTCCCCATCACTCATGCATATCCTTAGTTAAGTTTAGACCACAGTGATTAACCCTAGATTAGCTCTAGCTGTAGTTTAATACCTATGTGCCCTGCACAAAGGGCTCTATATTGTTTCTTCACAATCATCAAGCGTCCTATCCATATGCCTATCGTAGCCCCAACCCACTAAGCTTTAACCCAATTTGGTGATCATTTGCATGAATCGAATTTAGTTAGCCCCTAAGACTAGGATGGAGTTACGATTATTTTTGCTAACGCTTTCGTATTAACCTACTTAGCCGCAGCGGACCAGCTCCGGACCCCCGGATTTCTCTGTCCCCCAGTATACACACTAATATCTACCTAGTTAAGAATGAAACCGTTCCAGCAAGTCTTTTTTGACCAAGCCAGACTTTCGAAAATAAAAAACCAAGAATATTTGTGCTACACCACTTGTGAGATTTGTGTTTATTGTCGACATCTATCTATCCGGTAAACTTGCAGAAGCCCCACTTGCAGTTGCCCACGCTGTTCGAGCTGGTGGGACGGCACCAGTTGTTCTTCCACGAGCAGAAGACAATCTGTTGGACAACAACTGGTGCGGCGGTGGTCGTGGTGGTGGCCGTCGAGTTCGTCGTGGCCTCAGTTGTGGTTGTTGTGGCTGCCGCGGGCACCACATAAACGAAGCGGTGCGCCTTAAAGGCCGATGCAGCCTGGCACAGGACGAAGGCGACGAAGACGGTAACCAACATGTATTTCATTCTGTGAATTGTGCAATGGGCTCAGCTGCAACACTACAATGATTTACCCAAATACAGAGCGCGTATTTATACGAGTAGGTATATCGATTTACAGGTGGTGCGATTGTTAATAAATATTTATTCGCAACAGCTGCCTGCAAGGGCAGCCGCCAGACCCAATGTGGGTTCGCCTTCCTTGACTTTGGTGGTAAGCTTCTTTGGGCTTGGGCTTAAAGTTTAAACAGGTGGCTCAACGTTAAGAACATTTGGGGTAGTACAACTTATTAGAGTTTAGACCAGGCAGAGGCATTTGGAAACATAGAACAAATGATTATAGTTATTGGAGTATTAGAGCCCTCTTCGACGGGGAAAGGCATTTAAGATTTGTTGTTTATAAATAAATAACCTTGTAACACGTCAAGTTTGATATTTAAATGTTAGTAAGTAAGGTATAGGCGTACAATTTTACAATTTAAATGGGGTAAAGTAAAGTGTGTAAAGGAATATCATATTTTCCCGGTTTGACCGAATTTATTCTACATTTAAGGCCTCGGTGGCGCAGTTGGCATCGTAAGTCCCATAATTCTACATTTATTTTAGCAATTAGATGAATTACACTATTTTTAGGAAATAAGAAAAAAAGGAAACTAATGGTATTTACCCCAAAAGAACAATATTTTAGCTTGGTAATGGACATTTTATTTCAGTGCTGCATATGTTTGTGCATAAATCTATCGCCAGGCGAGATGTATCTGCATCTGCATCTGCGGGTATCGTTACTACATAGACCGAGCATAATGTGCAGCCCCGAGCAGTCCCAGGAGCGAGGCAGAAGCTCTCGCAAGTTCGCTTGGCAGGCCGCTGGTTATGCTGCCGAAGACGATCCCGCAGATGTTGTGGCCACAGCATCGGCGATGATCGATCGTTTTTGGCAAGGGATCGCTGCTGTGGCGGCTCTCGCTTTGCGGCCAGTTTTGTGGTGGCAGTCGTGGCGCGTACATCTCCCGTTGATACACTCAAAAGACAACACTTAAAGGCGAGCTGTGGGAGTGGGACTCGGTTTGGGGATTGGTTTTCATTGTGACAACGTGAGGACAAACGACAGACGCTGTGGAGCTGCAAAGAGATAAGGCACTCGAATTCTTCCGAGTCTTGACCTTTGTGCTGCTGTTCCTGATCATCTCCCTCTACCTGTATCGGTTCGCGTTCTAAACGAACTCGGGGAGGGATCAGATTTTGGGGATTTTCTGGTGAGGATATTACACAACTGTGATTTTAGTTTCATTTTCGATTTCAATTCGGCTCGCCTCGCCTCGATCTCGTTCTCGATCAATCTCTGGGACCTCGACGACCGCGGCGGCGGCATCGTGTTGGTCTAATTAAAGCCGCAGCAAAGATGCCCAAATTACCAGCGGTTGGCATTGATCTTGGTACCACGTACTCGTGTGTCGGGGTCTTTCAGCATGGCAAGGTGGAGATCATCGCCAACGACCAGGGCAACCGCACCACGCCCAGCTACGTGGCGTTCACGGAGACGGAGCGTCTCATCGGCGACGCGGCCAAGAACCAGGTGGCCATGAATCCCAACAATACGATCTTTGGTGAGTCTAGAGTCGTGGCAACCCAATATCCGACCATCTGTGATCCTAAGAGAATCAGTCTCCTGTCCTTGCCAATGTCCTAGTTTCTGTGCGGCGTTCTTGAAGCATACCTATCGTATATACATATGTCTGACCGATCTGGTTTAATTACTGGCAAACTCTTCATGAATGAATTGCGCGCACATTTTGTTTATTATATCGCATTGCATTTATTTTAAGAAATTCTCACTCGCTGGCGCCAAAATGCAGTTGCATCTCGCATGCACAGAAAATAAATATTGGCGAACTACAAGTAAATTACATTCTCCATATCCACTTAAAATTGTAATTGCCAGGACAATTAGTAACATATGTTATGTGGCTTGCAACATTTGTATAAATTTTGTTACAACCCCAGGGCTAATGTTTTTGGTTTTTGTGTAGAACATTCCTCCCACCCATTGACATTCTCTTAGAATCTGCATAGTGACAAGTCCACTTGTTGTGTCAGTTCTCTTGGCTTGTTGTCGCGGGCCTCCTGGGGTGAGGCCTCCTTCATGCCAGCAAAAGTGTTTGCCACGTTTATTGGCATCATTTGTGTCGACTAAATATATAAAGAATATGTTATGGACTGTCCGAAACGTGCAGTTTTACATAAACTATTTTTCGGGCTGTGGAATGCGGTTTGTGGAATTTGTAGAGGGCATTTTTTGTTTGCTTATGAATAGCAGGGCTCAATCGGTGACAGTTTGGTAAACAATAAATTCAAACAAAAGAGCCTGTTTATTATTAGAATTGGCAAATGCGAGTATAACTAGAGCATAAACAAAGCAGAAGCAAATACGACTACTCGTATACTAAACTAATTAGTCAAAGTTACTCATAGGTGCTTTATCAGATACTGTGAGGTCATTTTGCACACAAGCCAGAAGAATTTAAGGTTTTTGAAAAATATATTTTCAAAATCTCTCCTATGCGTAATGGCTTAAGAAATTCTTACCACGTTTGTGTGTGACAACTTTGAGAAATTATACTACACAACCAAGAATTACTAGTTTTACGAATCTGTTTGAATCACTCAACATGTCCATCAAATAAATCTTCAGGCATTTAATCCCATAAGGCAGTAAACAATTAATAAATCAAAGAAATAGCTACACCTTTTTCCCCTGGAGATTTCCTGAGCAGGACTAATGCGAGTCTTCTCTATCTTTTTGTTTTACTTTCATTTCAGTCTCAGGGTGCGCATAGATTCGATTCCGACCCCGTCTAGCCTAGAAAGATTAGAGACCACTCCTCCCCAGACACATAACACCTCACACAATACGCAAACGCCAGACTCAATATGTCCGATATACCCCGTAAATGTTAGCCAATAAAGCGAATTTGTTGTCCAAGTGCCCCCAGAGGCTGTGTTTCAATTGGATTCTGACCGGTGTGATTCTGACTTGCAGATGCCAAGCGGCTGATTGGGCGCCGGTTCGACGATGCCACCGTCCAGTCGGACATGAAGCACTGGCCCTTCGAGGTGGTCTCCGAGAACGGGAAGCCGCGCATTCGGGTGGAGTACAAGGGCGAGCGGAAGAGCTTCTACCCGGAGGAGGTTTCCTCGATGGTCCTCAGCAAGATGCGCGAGACGGCCGAGGCGTATCTCGGTGGCACCGTCACCGATGCCGTCGTCACCGTGCCCGCCTACTTCAACGACTCCCAGCGCCAGGCCACCAAGGATGCCGGTGCCATAGCCGGCCTGAACGTGCTCCGGATAATCAATGAGCCCACGGCAGCGGCCATTGCTTATGGACTGGACAAGCACGGCACCAGCGAGCGGAACGTCCTGATTTTCGATCTGGGCGGCGGCACTTTCGATGTATCCGTGCTGACCATCGAGGACGGCATCTTCGAGGTGAAGGCCACCGCCGGGGACACGCATCTCGGGGGCGAGGACTTCGACAACCGGCTGGTCAATCACTTTGTGCAGGAGTTCCAGCGCAAGCACAAGCGGGATCTGGGCCAGAATAAGAGGGCGCTAAGGCGCCTGCGCACCGCCTGCGAGCGGGCCAAACGGACTTTGTCCTCGTCCACGCAGGCCAGCATCGAGATCGACTCCCTGTTCGAGGGAACCGACTTTTACACCTCGGTGACTCGGGCCCGCTTTGAGGAGCTGAACGGTGATCTGTTCCGGGGAACCATGGAACCGGTGGCCAAGGCTTTGCGCGATGCCAAAATGGACAAGGGGCAGATCCATGACATTGTGCTGGTGGGCGGCTCAACGAGGATTCCCAAAGTGCAGCGCCTGCTGCAGGACTTCTTCAACGGCAAGGAGCTGAACAAGTCGATCAATCCGGACGAGGCGGTGGCCTACGGAGCGGCCGTCCAGGCGGCCATTCTGCACGGCGACAAGTCGGAGGCTGTGCAGGACCTGCTCCTGCTGGATGTGACACCCCTCTCGCTGGGCATCGAAACCGCCGGCGGGGTGATGACCACGCTGATCAAACGGAACACCACCATACCCACCAAGCAGACGCAGATCTTCACCACCTACGCCGACAACCAGCCGGGCGTGCTCATCCAGGTGTTCGAGGGCGAGCGGGCCATGACGCGCGACAACAATAGCCTGGGAAGATTCGAGCTGTCGGCCATTCCGCCGGCCCCCCGTGGAGTGCCCCAGGTGGAGGTGACCTTTGACATTGACGCCAATGGCATACTCAACGTGACGGCGCTGGAGAAGTCGACGGGCAAGGAGAACCGCATCACCATCAGCAACGACAAGGGCCGACTCTCCAAGGAGGACATTGAGCGCATGGTCAACGATGCGGAGTCCTATCGCCAGGCGGACGAGGAGCAGCGCGATCGGGTGAACGCCAAGAACCAGCTGGAGTCCTACTGCTTCCAACTGCGCAACACCCTGGACGACGAGCAGCTGCGCAGCCGCATCAGCGACGCCGATCGGGAGACCGTCCTGCAGCACTGCACGGCCACCATCGCCTGGCTGGACAGCAACCAGTTGGCCGAGCGTCAGGAGTTCGAGCACAAGCAGCAGGAGCTGGAGCGCGTCTGCAGCCCGATCATCACCAGGCTGTACCAAAGCGCGGGCATGCAACAGCCCGTTCCTCCCAATACGGGAGGCGGAAATCCAGGGGCCACCGGGGGCTCTGGACCCACCATCGAGGAGGTGGACTAGCTCCGCCAACGACTTGTTTGCCATAGAAATCGAAAATCCTTTAGATAGAAAATTGTCGGTAATTTCACAAATTCGGAAACACTTTTACCATATCAAAAATCTCATATACATATGTAGTATCTCATAATACTGCATATCCAATAAATCTTGCTTGTCTTGGGAATACAAATATTTCTCTCGATTTCTCAAATTTTAAAAACTTGTTTGTGATTTCATATTGTTATCTATTTGAATGGTTTAGTGCCATACTTACCTTGCTATTGTTTAGCCCGTACTAGCTTAAAATAAATGATATTACGGGAACCAAAAATGTATAGCGTTTAGTAAGCTTCTACATAGTATAGCAAAAGGCCAATCATATTGAAAACACAAAGTTTTATTTATTTCTATTTACTCCCAAGATCAACCAACACTGAACTCCAGATATGTGCCTACTCGTCGAATGCGTAGCATAGTTTAGTACAAATAGACTTATGCATATGGGCTTTGTATAGGGGTGTATACTTGTATGCCTTTTATGGCATACTCTACTCGTATATAGAACGGATCAGTAGTAGATACATAGGATACAAGAAATTATGGAACCAAACGATGTAAAGAGAACATTCAACTACGATCAACAACCATGGTATCAAACATTAAATTATGTTACAATCGGGTAAGTTGTAATTTACAATTCGAGCTACGCCTATTCGATTATTGTTTTCGCTTGAAACGCCACTGTAGAAAAATTCGTAAATCGTAAACATAAAATTGACTAAATTTTCTAGCGTCCGGAATATCCGATAAATGTGACTATTCCTATACAGAATTGATAGTAACCTTACCTTACCCTACCCAACTCGGATCTGCAAACGTTTTTGATTTACTTCGTGGCGATGGTATTAGCATAATTATTGATTTAGTTAGAACAAACTGGGGTATTCCGACAATCCCTGCCATCGTGAATACAATTTACGTGAATCTAATGTTGTATAAACCGATTTCATATATAAATTCATCTTGCGTATATTGTATCAGTACTATCTCATACTAACGATAAACTGTAGACTAACTTTAACTAAGTTTAATCAATTCATGTTGATCTAAGTGAAAAGCCCAGTGGACCGACTGTTCAAAAGTTTGCAATTCAAATTGGGCGCAAAATCCACTCCACAGTTTTAGCTATCTCATAGCTGGATTTTCACTTGTATAACTTCTACAAAAACCACGTATAAAATGTTTCAATTAGCTAGCTCCCTACGCATTATGATACACACAAAAGGCTGTCTAGGCTGAGAACTCCCATGTGACTTACCATCTAGCTTATGCTTATTGGCTACTTACTATGTTACACATAATCTAGGCTGACTACCTCACACGTTTGACGTTCAATTTGCAATCAATTTAATTAGCAAGCATTCGGGTGGCTCGGGTGGCTCTGTCTCGCTGCCTCTGCTGCACCTTGCAAACCTAATGAGAATTCTTCGATTACTTACGCACTAATTACAACATTATGCTCGACTAACTTTAGAGGGCCTCAGTCGAGGAGCTGCAGGGGCCATGGTATCCGTTCGCACTAGCGGGGGATGACTGGGAGGCAGCTGCTCTCAGAGCCGCCCCAGCTCCCGCCGAGCCACCGCCTGCGGTTCCAGTTCCAACTGCTCCCGATCCTGATCCCAATCCTGCGCCCGATATCATTTGGGGCTGCACCAAATGCTTAAATGTGCTTTCCAGCCGAGGGGGATACTGTGAAACGAATGGCAAATGATATAGAATTGTATTAATTTTTAGTGCGTTTTTAGCTCAGCTAAAAAATAACTTTTAAGTCTCCAATCTCAGGTGTTGCTCTAAGATTTACATTCTCAGCAAATCAGCTGTGCCTGCCTCCCATTAATTTCATTCTCGCATGAGTTATAGCCTCCATTTATCACCTGTCTGGGGGGCATAACTCACCTCCTGATTCTCATCCAGCGAGGGCAGCAGCTCGTCCAGGGAATTGGGCGTGAGGGGGCTGGGCGTGGCCATGGTGACGCGACTGAGGGCGCCGTGTTGCAGCAGGGCCTCACCGATGATGATCTGCGGCTTGTTCTGGGTGAGGTGCTGCTGCTGCTGGAGGCGTGCCAGGCGCAGCTTCATCTCCTGCCGGATCTCCTTCTGCTGCACCTCCTTCTCGAACCGCATCATGCTGTAGCTGCGCACCGAGGAGCTCGTGCTGTGCACCGACGCTAGACTTGGTCTTCGAGAACCTGCAAACGGGAGGAGCGGAAAATGCGAGGATGTCAGTGCCAAGGAGCCAGGATACGCTCGGATATGGGGAGTAGTATTGCTGTACCAAAACTAAATGAGTATCAAAAGCGTTTGGCTGGAGGAGTGTCAAGTAGCAAGAGTTGTACATAAAGGAGCGCAGGAGCCAGAGATGCAAAGCCACAGCGAAAGATCAATCCGAAGCGTTTGAAAAGTAAGTAAGCGGGTGCAAACAGATTTCTGGTAAGAGGCCTACAAATATTTCGTATGACCTACATTTGAGAATCTCTCCATGCCTGTTTAGAAAGGGCAATAAAAACCTTGAATTTGTACATCCAAAATGCCATTAAACAAACGTATTTTTGTTAAAAGGTATACTCAAATGGTTAAAGGTTTCAATTTGCTTGTGCATTGCTCATACGCAATGTTGTACGGCCCTTGTAAACTTTCATTAAAATGTATACAACTTGTTTATCCTCGATTGGATTGCAATCGTGTGTATAAACATTTTAAACAGGCAAAGTTCGTTTGTCCTAAAATGCAGTAGTCATTTTCAGTTCAAAGTTCAAGACTCAGAAGTGGAAGTAGAAGAAATGCAGATAAGGAAGAACAAGAAGTAGAAGCAAAGGACATTCACATATAAAGTTGCGGGGTTAACATTCATATATTATATATAGATATAGAGAGAAGGAACTTTTCATATTGTTTATCGATTGGTGTTTGTGTGCCTGTGTGTCTTGGGAAACTTTGGGGACCCAACCAAATAAGTTGCCGCAAAGGTCAGCCGTTTGGTTGAGTGGCTTGGAGAATCCTGCCAGCAGACAAGTGTCCTTAGCCTGCTGTCAGGACGCATGCAATTTCAATTATGTGGCTTGCTGGTTGGTTGGTTGTGTGTTTATAAGTAGTTTGGATTTTGATTTTCTTTGTAATTTGCATTAGTTGAATATATTAGCTGAAATATTGTGTACGGCTAGATTATTTTGTGGGATGCGGAAGTTGGGGAAGATTTCCTATGAACATAGTCACCGCCATATTGCTTCAATATCATCATGTCGAAATATCTATGTATCTATTCATCTCCGGGCGATGATGTCCCTGCTGTATCTGACAATCACATTTAATGCTTTTCTGGCATTTCTGGAATTGTTTAATAACTCGCGATATTTAATTTGTTGCTCTTGGTGCTCATGTTTGTGTGTGTGTGTGTGTTTTAGCTGTGTTGTTGTTGGTGTGTTGTGTGTAACGACATAGAAAGTAAAACAATTGAACAATTTGGTAAACATTTGGAAACCAAGGGGGCTGGAAGCACAATTACAATAACATCGATCATCAAGGAAACACAAAATTTGAATTCTTTGGTTTCAACTAGAAAGAGTAGTTCTCAATGTAGTACTAATTATACAAGCAGGAGGGGTTCGGGACTACCAACGCCAATGTACACAAATTAAATGTTTCACTGTAATAAAAACACAATAATTTTAACTTGATGAACAGCTTAATTAGCGAGTGAACGATGCGTCATCCATGAAAACATCCATTGAAATGTAACATGATGATGGCCATGGATACAGACGGTTTTAAATATTTGTTAATGGTTTTTTAATAGTTTTTTTTTAGTTTTTTATGTTTTGAAATAGCCAATAGTTATGTTATGTTGAAGGGCTCATAAGAATATATGGTTTTCGATGCAGAAGATGACCATTCTAACTCGACCACTGAAGTTCTCTAAAATGATTTCCCAATAGAACAAAGACAAGGCAAGGAATGAAGATCCATTCAAATAAAGTATACAGAAAAAGTTATATCAAAAATATGAAAGTACAATTATTTAAAAGAATATAAGAATACACACAACGAATTTCTGTTCATAATTTTTGAAAAACTAAGAAGATGAAGATGCAACATAATCCTGAAACGGGACAAACTTTGGACCTAAATTTCCATCTAAGACCAAATAGAACAAACACGAGCGGTACGAAATGTCGATTGTTTCTGTTCTGTCACTGTGGAGCTGTTTTTGCTGGAATGCAGATGCAGATGCGGATGAGGATGGAGATGAGAATGCATATGACCGGGCAACAATCTTGAAGAATGGATGCTGAATGCTGAATGAGGACGAGGTGATGGGCGATGATTGAGTTGAATTACCGCAAATCGGGGCGTTTCACTCGCCGGCGTGGGCAGTGCGCCAATTTGCAGATGATGCAGCTCGGCGCCAGTGGCGTATCCGCCGCTGGAGTCGCCGCCATTGGTGTCATCGGCATCGCCGTAACCACCGGCCACACCGGCATAGCCACCACCCAGATCACCACGGCCGCCCTGGTGGTGGGCGTGTGCATGTGAGCCCAGGACCGTGCCGCTTGGTTCTGTGCACTGCAGCGCACCGAACTCATCCTCCTCCTCATCCTCATGGCTCCCAAAATTATCAATTCCATTCATGCCCAACAAGGTTCTAAATCTATCCTGATTCTTAGACCGTCCCGGCGACAGCTCGAAGCTGAGCAGGTGCCGCTGGTGGTTCAGTTGCTTCTGCAGTTGTCGGTTCATCGAGATGGTGCTCTCGCAGCTGCGGCACCCGCTCCCGCTTCCGCCTCCGCCGCCGCCGCCACCCCCATTCTCGTCGAGATCGTCCCGCGAGTGCTGACTGCACCCGGCTCCGGATGTCTGACGCGACGAGGCGCGCGAATTCTGTTTGGACACGGCCGCGATGTGACACGATATGAGCAATATGGCGGCCGATCTAGCCGCACCTGTACGAGATGTCGACACCAGAATGCCCTTCGAACCTGAGCCGCCGCTGACAGCGCCTCCACCGGTGGCTCCTCCCCCGCCTCCGCCTCCGGCGCCGCCTCCGCCCAGTCCTCCAGAGGAGGCGCGTCTCCCGTGGCCATAGGAGCCAATGGAGCCCGTCGACCGAATGCTGGACCGCGAAGACGGACGCGCCGAGTGCACGGTGAGTGGTATTCCTGCAATCAAGACAATAGTTGCATTCCAATATGAGGATTAATACGAATTCTTAGATACTAGAGATCTGAATATAGCAAAGTTTCTAGAGTATTAACAGTGTCCTCACCCGTATCGCTGGAGTAGAGAATGGGCGGTGGAATGCTTGCATCCCCGTAGTTGCGGTGCCGCGGGTACTTCGTTTTGCTGAACAGATGCAGCACCATGCAGATGAGGCCGGCCAGGACAGCGATTCCCGTGGAAACCCCCAGTAAAGTGGGCAGGTCCGAGCTCAGTTCGCTGAGGTCTACAAAGGTGTTAAAGAGGGAACTCTTCATTATTGAGCTAACTTGTATCTCAAGGGGTACACCTAAGTATGCTATGAAAACTATTTATAATACATAATCAAGGGAAATATGTGAGAATGGACAGTTCATACATAATTACATAGAACAAAGTATGAAACTTGTCTACCATAAGTTTCACCTTTAGAACTTTTGTATATAAGTAGTCTTATAGATTGTATTTTTTCATGAAATATACATAAGTTTATAGAATGTAAAATAACCATGTTAGTTGAGGGGAAAAGGATTGAATAAATAGAACCTTATCAAAACATTAGCGTGGGAACTATACGCGTAAACGGAGCATATACACAGATATGTAGCATCTACTAGACACCTTTTAGCTCATATTTCTGTAAAAGATTGATTTCTGGGGCATCTGAGGATGCACTCACCTGGCGTGCAGAAGACCCGCCGCGTGGGCTTCACATAGCTCACGGAGTGGAAGCCACCGGCACACTGGCACATCGCATTGTGACGCACCTGGACGCAGCGGGAGTTCTCATCGTTGTAGATGCAAGTCTCGTCGTAGAAACACTGATCGCCCAGTTTTTTAGCTGCATGAAAGACAATTTTTAGACAATCGAATGCAACAAATCAATATAAGTTTATACTTACGTTTGGCGCAACCCTTTATCAGTCCGAGCTGCACGGGATAGTTGCGCTCACAGGTGCAGGTCTGCGTTTCCTTGTCGCAGGACACGTGCAGCAACTTGACGTCACACTTCAACTCGTTGCACGGGGCTCCAATGTATTTACCCTTTGCTGCAATGCGCCACCGAAATTTGCATGAAAAATTAAGCCGGGCATTGCGAAGGCAAGGCAATTAAATTGTATATGATTGTGCATGCCCGATAGGTTTCAGCTTGTTGCACGGTCATCATATTATTTGGAAACTATCTCCAATGAGAATAAACTAGAAATTGGCGTGCAACATCCACTGGATAAGTGATAGCTTTGAAGGACCCTCCAAATGCATGTATTTTGCGCGCTTACAACTCGAATTTCCAAACATTGAAAGCAATTCTATTAAAGTCCAAACTACTCGTACATACGAGCTAGCACACAAGTGGCAAGGTTCTGTGGCACGTAATAAACAGAGGCTGCTGCATGGAGCAGGGCTGTGGTATTTTGTAATTCCCGCATCATGGCCGTAATAAAATGGATGAACCCATGAATCATACTGCACTGGAGCCAAGAGCACCAGCGGTTGCCATGGATGCAGGGCCAGGTGGAACGATGCAGGCCGAAAATAAATGTTAAACAACCACGATGGCCCGGCTTGGCAGTGGATGTTGTGCAATTTATGGCTCCCATGATCTCTGAGGAGCTCGGCTTTGGGACACCGCACTGGCCAAAGGTCAACGCAAACGAAACGATATGAAATTCCGCTTAGAGTGTTATCCGGGAAACATTCATTTACGTTTGCAAAAGCAGCCGCAGACATTCATTTTCAAAAGTGGATTATGCATTCGCAAATGAGGAATACACAGCAGATACATACATATCTATTGCCATGGCACAAGCCAATGAATTGGGTCCACTAAATTATGAATTTATTCCTGCCATGCCATTTCAATTATGGATGCCAGTGATTATTATAAGCGTCAGTTATTCCTATCAATAATATTAAACGCACAGGCTTTGTGGACTTTTTTTTGTTGCTTTTCTATCCGAATTAATTATTAAATATGCCTAAATGCCTAAATAAAAACATGTAAGACCGATTATAGTCGAGTGTCCCGACTATAAATACCCGGTTTTTGGTTTCCACCTGTTTGAAAGGGTGCAGAGTGGAGTGGCTGTGTCCTCTTCTTTGTATATCTACTATAATCTTCAAGATCAACCTGTTTCTTCCTCATTGCTGAAGGCTGGTCCTGAGGCACGTCAATATCCTCGGCCTCGACTTTGGCAAGCAGTAAATCGCCTCGACGCACTGCCTCAGTTCCCATGGTGATCCTTGTGAGTCATGGAACGAAGGTGACAGATCCAAGCGGATCGCTTGTTGCGAGATGATGCACCAGATTCTTGGACGAATTCTAGCGAAGGTGCAAGACGATTTCCGAAAGCGGGCAGATGTGGCCAAAGCGGGTTCTTTCGATCTCGATCTTCTTGGTCTAAAGACACGGTGGAGGATATCGCTTGGATGCACTGCGTCAGGCCAGATGGACGATAAGATGCAGTGGAGATGCAGTGAAAGTGACAGCTGGATCCAAACGGCGGGAGATGGCGTCAGAGGGGGCAATGATTCTCCATTTTCCATTAGATCGTTGGCGGGGATATCGGGCGCATCCGATGCTGGAGAAGCGCTCCCGTCCAGGAAATAGGCGATCAGGTCGATGTCTGGCGAAGGGAACTA
>JAJJHQ010012325.1:448311-513328 GCA_021223825.1 Drosophila ironensis
GTAGTTTCTCCCCTTTAGTGTTCCCCTGTAATTTCCCCCCCTCCCCTGTAGTGTTCCCCCTGTAGTTTCCTCCCTCTAGTTTCCCTCCACTAGTGTCCACCCCTCTAGTTTCCTCCCTCTAGTTTCCTCCCTCTAGTTCCCTTCGCCAGACATCGACCTGATCGCCTATTTCCTGGACGGGAGCGCATCTCCAGCATCGGATCCACCCGATCTCCCAACGATCAAATGGAAAATGGAGAATCATTGCCCCCTCTGACGTCATCCTCGCCGTTTGGATCCAGCTGTCGCTTTCACTGCATCTCCACTGCATCTTATCGTCCATCTGGCCTGACGCAGTGCATCCAAGCGATATCCTGCACCATGTCTGAAGACCAAGAAGATCGAGATCGAAAGAACCCGCTTTGGCCACATCTGCCCGCTTTCGGAAATCGTCTTGGAAATCGTCAAGAAACTGGTGCTTCATCTCGCAACAAGCGATCCGCACCTTCGTTCCAAGACTCACAAGGGAACTGAGGCAGTGCGTCGAGCCGATTTACTACCTGCCAAAGTCGAAGCCAAGGATATTGACGTGCCTCAGGACCTGACTTCAGCAATGAGGAAGAAAAGGCCTAGACTATGACCAGGTAAGTCCGGAGTTCTTATTAGATTTCGCGGCTTGTGGATGAGTCTAAGGACGTATGCATAAACATTGCGGATGAGAAGTGCGCGGCATTTTTTTATGCAGATATAATGCAGATATATATTAGCTCTACTAATGTAAATTCCGTATTTTGTACCCCTGGGCTTAAAATTGTGGACGCCACAGACTTTCGGACGGACATGGTTAGATCGAATCGGCTGTTGATGCTGATCAATAATAATTTATAGGGCCGGAGAAGCTTCATTTTCGCTGTTACATGCACTTACAAAATTTCAATATACCCTTGTTCTTTTTAATAACCGGGTATAACTGGGAGCTAAAATCAATCGTATAATCCACCAACCTGACTTATTATTAATCAAGGCCTCCAGGTCGTCGACATCGTCCGGATAACTGCCATCGTAGTCATCTTCAGGCACATTGGCAGCGTCCCGCTTCCAGGCACGCCTCCCCATCCTCAGATCCTGCTCCTGGCCGGAGGTGAGATTCGCCAGGGCTGCCGCATCCGAAGCCGAGGCGGAAACGGAGCCCGAGATGGAGGCGTGGAGGAGCAGGAGGCAGCCATAGAGGAGCATGGCCTGGCCCAGCTGCATGGCCATCAAATGGCAGCCGTGCTGCTGCTGTTGCTGCTGCTGCAGGGGTTTCTCAGGTTCGGGTTGGTGTTGCTGATGCTGATGCGCCAGTTGCAGCGCCAACAGATGCAATCGCCGCAGTAGAAAGGGCAACGTTAACTTCGCCATTTTGTCATTTTGTCATTTTCGCACCGGCAACACATCAGAATAGCAATTGTTTGACAACTTTCGCCATTTGGCCGAGAAAGTTTCCTTGCGGCTGCAGTTTCGTTTATGGTTTTTGGCTCGTGTTTCTCTGTACTACGGTTGTTTCGGACAAATTGGCCAACCCCCGGTGCACATTACGTATACGTCATGCGAGCCGCTGCTGCTTGTGGCGCCTTTGTTGCTGGTGTTTAGCCTTGTTCCGCCTGCCGCTGTCAAGTGGCAAACTTGCCAGCTGCCTGCCCTGCATGATAATTTTATATAATTTTCGCTCGCCGCTGCTGCAGAATTGCGGCCGCTCGAGTGCTCGCTACCGTTGCGGTCATCAGCGTCATCATCTTCGAGTGACCCACTAATGTGGGTTGCATGTGCAACACCCCCTCTTGCCGCTCCTACTCGGGTATTAATTCCATGCAAGTCTCAGATTTATGGCACGAACCTTTCGAATCTGGGTTGGTCTTCGGCTCGTTATCCCAAGCTGAAATTGCACAGAAAAAAGGTCAAACATATACATTTGGTCTTGTGTTTAAATAATCATAAATAATACGAGCAGTGCGTGCCGGAGCACTGAGCACTAAGCACTCGCACATGCATATTAAAGGATTTAAAACTACTCGTTAATAATCCACATTACTCATTACATTTTATTGCTATAATCGCTAAGCAGCAATTTATTCAAATGCAACAATTATAATTTCCACGTCTAGTAGGAAATACAGAATTTAATCTTTGAAAAGTAGAAAACAAAATATTGATTTTTATCGATAGCACACTCCCTATTGGTTAATTAAAGCATGACAATAAATTACGCATATGATGACCAAATTGTGCTAAAATATTCAAGAGTAAGTAAACGCAGCTGGTCTTAGGCAAATATTCGGTGAAATTACCATATTTTGAACACTCTATTAATATTTACTCTTCAATTATGCGATGGGAAGCTAAAATTTTTATTTATCAAGCGATAAAGGACTTGTTGCAAAACAAAGAATACAATGAACCTAAGTATATTCGTATATTAGTTTGGATACATTTTTTAACCATTTTAAAAATTTAAAGAGCTTTCAAAAATATTATTTATTCAATTTTATCTCTAAATATATTATTCTTAGATTCCGAACCTCAAACGTTTGAATGAAACAAAAAGGAGGCACACACAGGTGTTCCAAACCACAAGCAAGAAAAATTATGAATTATTAATAAAATATGTGCCTTCCACCTAAATAAATATTGCAAAAAAATAATTATATTTTATATTTTTCTTGAGCGAAACGAAATCTATAAATACGCCAAGCAAACGTCTTTCTAAGTCACAAGTACATTAACTTTTCTGCAGGTCTCCTGATCCCATTAACTTTTCTGCAGGTCCCCCGATCCCAATAAAGATGAAGCTGTTGTGGATTCTAGCTCTGACTTTGATGGTCGCCTACGTGGCGGGGGCTGATGATGGCGACGATGGCGACTATGACTACAATGATGGCGATTACAACAACGATGACGACGGTGATAGTGGAGATTATGACTCCGGCAATAGCACAGGCGACTCAAACGACGACGATATTGGAAGCTCCTCGGAAGTCGACAACGGATCCAACAGCGGATCGATCAGCGGATCGAACAGTGGATCCAACAGTGGATCTAACAGTGGATCCAGTTCTCCCTCCAAATCGAGCTCAACCAAGTCTGGCAAGGGCAAGAAGCGACGCACCAATGGGGCTTCGGCTGCCAAGAAACGCCAAGCAGCTGCCGCCAAGAAGAAAACTGCAGCGGCTAAGAAAAACTCGGCTGCTGCCGCCAAAAAGAAGAAGGCTGCGGCTACTACCAATAAGAAATCCGCAGTTGCTAACAACAGGCGCAGGCGTTCGGGATAAACTAAAGAATTAGGTCCGCCAATGTTGTTCAAATAATGTGGTTTGAAATGGGAACAACAGAAACACAAAATAAATACATTTAATATGCAAGGAATACGGGAACTCTGTTTAGCCTTTTAGTGACTTTACGGATTGGTATCGACATATTGTCTAAAATATTATTCATTTATCATATTTGAAGAAGTCCTATCTGTCTGACGCAAAATTACACGCAATTTTCGATCGGGTTAAAAATTAGTAAGCAAAAATATTGCTTTTTATCGATTCCACACTCCCAGATTGGTTAATTAAAGGATGACAATATATTGCGCATCTGATGACCAAAATGTGCTCAAATATTCAAGAGTAAGTAAACGCAGCTGGTCTTAAGCAAATATTTGGTGATTTTACCATATTTTGAATACTCTATAACAACATATTTACTATTCAATTATGCGACGGGAAGCTAACATTTAGTAGGCATCTATAAAAGCCTATTTCCCTATCTTTTTCATTTAATTCTTTATTATCTATAAGCGATATTTGCAGGTCGCTAATTTAAATTTACAATAAAGAATTAAATACTCTTTTAGTAAAATTTAATTTTGATTTGACCAAAAACACTAGTATATAAGTTTAAATACTTTTTTTTTAAATGTTAAAGTCTTAACTGTGAATTAAGTTGCTATACCAATATATTATTTATTATATTTTTTCTATAAATGTATTATTCTTAGATTCTGTGCTAATTTTAAACCCAGGTAGCCTTGAAAGTAACCGCTTAATTAGCGTTTTGTTCTTCTGTTTCTTAGCCAAGTTTATGAAACTGCCTCAAACGTTAGAATGAAATAAAAGAAGGCACACACAGGTGTTCCAAGCCACAAGCAAAAATTAAAGAAATTTTAATCAAATATGTACCTTCCACCTAAATAAATATTGTAAAAAAAATGGTTTATATTTTACTTTTATCTTTTTCCTTAGCGAAAGCAAAAACTATAAATACGCCAGGAAAACGTATTTTAGAGTCAGAAGTACGTTCACTTTTCTGCCGGTCTCCTGATCCCAATTAAGATGAAGCTGCTGTGGATTCTAGCTCTGACTTTGATGGTCGCCTACGTGGCGGGTGCTGATGATGACAGCGAAGATGACTACGATGATGACGATTACTACTACGACGATGACAGTGATACAACCACGGAATCCCAGGCAGCCGTAACTGCCACCACAGTGGCGAGCACCACAACCTCTGGAAGCAGCACAACCTCTGCAAGCACCACAACCTCTGCCTCCGGTTCGGCTGATTCTGGAGATGATTACTCCGGCAGCAGCACTGATGACGATTATGGCAGCTCCTCGGAAGTTGACAGTGGATCGAACAGTGGATCCAGCAGCGAATCCAGTTCCTCCCCCACAGCAAGCTCCACCAAGGCTGGCAAGGGCAAGAATTCCGGAGGCAAGAAGCGACGACGACGCACCACAGTGGCTCCGAAACGCCGCACCACCGCGGCTCCCAAGAAACGCCAAGCAGCTGCCGCTAAGAAGCAAACTGCAGCGGCTAAGAAGAGCACGGCTGCTACCACCAGCAAAAAGAAGACTGCGGCTACTACCAACAAGAAATCCGCAGTTGCTAACAACAAGCGCCGTTCGGGTTAAACAAAAGGATTAGGTCCGCCAATGTTGTTCAAATAATCTGGTTTGGAATGCGAACAACAGAAACACAAAATAAATACATTTAAGATGCAAGGAATTGGAGAATCTCCGTTTATTTAAGAATAGATTATCTGGCTAATTCTTTTTACAATAACTCGGAGGAAATAGTTTTCCCAGAAATTCCAGAAAACTATTCCCAAATCAAGTAAACACTGTTGATTCAAGCTCACAAATATTGGGTTTTTTTAGGAACAAAACTAGTCACATTTAAGATGGTGCCGTACTGCGTTTTGCGAAAACGTTTTCTTTTGATATACTCGTATTAATCATTTGGGCTTTTAGTTAAATGT
Source organism: Drosophila ironensis (assembly GCA_021223825.1). Lineage (NCBI taxonomy): Eukaryota > Metazoa > Arthropoda > Insecta > Diptera > Drosophilidae > Drosophila > Drosophila ironensis. The sequence goes on from JAJJHQ010012325.1 coordinate 453,578, forward strand.
AAGCCCATAAAATCTATAAATAGTAATTAGTGCATACATAAATGCACAGAGACACTTAATTACTGATGCGCACGGGCGACAATTGTTTAATGACAACAACAACGGGCATCGAAGGACTATAAAGGGATAAGTGCGGAGGGGGCTCCATCGACTGGCACAATGGGTCTTTTGTTTTCGAATTCAATGCCGGTATCCTGGCAGTGGCATTGCCAACTAAAACCCCGTGTATCCAGTGCACTGCGGCGCACATAAAAGCCACTTCGCATCCGAGTGTTTGTATGCCTGAGAGATAGATACCATACAGCCTGCCAGTCTGTGGTAATACTGAACCACCCACAACTAACCAACCAACCAACCAACCACCCCCAACCATCCACACACACCACCCGCAGCGACAGCTTAGTGGGGCAAGTGTGGCAACAATCTGAACCATCGTTTTAGTTTTCCACAGCTAACTCGTGTCAGCCCTGCGCAGGTCAGAGGGGTATAATGGTTTCAGACTTTGGATATGCCATAAATGTCTTGCAGATGTATTATTTCGTCAAATTGTAGTTATCAGGACTGGCGGTAACCACTAAGCTTTTGCTTGTTAGTTGAAAATTATGCACAAAGGGCACTTCCCAGTCGGATCCCCGATCTGCGGTCGAAATATAATCTGAATGAGGATGAGCTGCTGCGGCTGCTGTAATTTCTGCTGCTGATGCCTTAAGAGGAAAATGTGATAATGTGCGCTAAACAATGAACAATGCAGAAATGGCATAAAAATAGCCAGAAGTGGGATATGAAGTGGGGCGCCAGCGAGCTGGAGGAATAATAATGGAAGATGTGTTTGGCTATGAGAACGATAAGGACGTGGATGATGGCGGTCGGTGGTGTTGGTCTTGTTAGCACTTACAATGATGATGATGCCAAGTACCAGATATACTGTATATGCAGATTGTAGGTGTGGCCGCTGACGTTGATGGGCACATTGACGTGGAACGGACCATCAGATAGCAGTCTTTTGCATGTTTTCAATGAAAATTTCAAGTGTGAAGAGATTGTGGCTATTGAATAGAACCCCGCTGCTGTCGATAGGCGAATTATTGATTATAAAGGTGTGATTTTAGGTATACTTTTACACGCATTACTCAGCAGAAATTTCTCTTGGCTAAGCCAACATGGCGTATGAGTGTTATGTTATATTTACAAAGCCACGTTGCGCGACTAAGTTCTGTCAGAACTCTGTCAAAGACTTCCATGAATGCCGTTTGCGTTTGTATTTTTAACTATCGGCAACAAAGGCACAAACTTGCTCCTTGTGGCTGTATAATTTGGAAAACAATTTGCTTTTCCTCAAGAGCAATTTATTTCTATTCTCTGCCAGCCAGCGGGCTAGAGGAAGAGAACAAAAATTTAGGATTTAAAAGTTTCCGCACTCAAAGGAAAATTTCTCTAACAAGGCATTTAGTTGGCAAACAAAAATACCTGCATATTTCCCACCTGACAGTGGGCAGGGTGTTTATGTAATTACGAGCACGTTTAAAAGCGGAAACTATTCGAAAGAAGCCGGACGGCAAAAAGCAGAGCAATTTATGTAAGTGCGAGATATTTTTATGTCTCGCTGAACCATTAAAATGTACATAATGCAATTTCGCCCAGCACTTTGCATATAAATTTCCACCGGCTGAGCCAAAAGGCGGAATAACGGAAACGCAAGTCCAATAACAAGCGTCCTGCATTGGCAGGACATGCACAAGGATGGGAGGGAGGCGGCTTAGTGGACACTGCACCGGGAAAACTAGCGGGCACTATTCGCACTATTTGATTTAGGCCCTGACCATCAAGGTGAATGAGAGTTAAAACTGGTATATGTTCATATTTATACAACTTTTTTGATTCTTACATGGAGGTATGCTTTACCAGGATTCGTATAAATCCAAATTAAACAAAGTTAGACTGTCTCCAAATAAGATACATGAATAGATTCATCTGTATAAGAATTAGAACAAAAGGAGTCCTTTATATCTCCAAAAATGGGTATTCCTCTCGGATTAATATGATTACAACTTCTTCCAAACTATCTCCCAAAGAGATTTATCACTTATAAACATTCTTAAGTAGGTTCTGTGTTAAATTTTTAAAGAAATTTATCAAATAAATAATGTACAGTTATTTATATGTACATTACAACCTAAACCATGAAATGGCACAAGCACTAAAGGAGATCAAGACCCAAATACGAAGCAGATAAAGAATATTTTATGTGACAATAAAGTTTTCTGTATTTAATTAGTATTCTCGCATTGGCTCTGGGGACGCGTCTAATCATTGGCTTGTTCGTGAGTGATTTACGAAGCGAGTGCCTGAAATTTTCCGAGTGCACACAACTGAAACGGCGATGTGAATGAACGCACTCCCTGCTGCATATGCGTTGGTGGAAAAGGAAAACCGAGGGCCGGCTGTGGGTGGAAGTGGATGTGGATGTGGATGTGGATGTGGAAATGGAAATGGAAATGCTAGGGGACGAGGGAAAGGAACTGAACTGGCAGGAGGGACTGGCACTGTTACAGTAACGATAACGGAAGCGAACGAACACAAACACCATCCTGCAATCTGCAACGTCACAGCTCTCTCTCTCTCACTCTCTCCATCTCTCGCCTCTCTTGGTCCTTGGTCCTCGGTCCTCGGTCCTGCTCTCTCAGAAGAGTCCTGCGCCGGCCTCCAGAGAGTTGTTTTGTTTCTAGCGGTACATAGACTTTTGCGGAGCATGCACTTGTAGGTGTAGGCAGCTTTTCGGCGCTGATAAAAGCGAATTTACATACACCAGGCAACCCCCTCTCGCCGCAGGATCTCGGACGCCTCCCTGCAGGATTCGGCCACGGCTTTTGGCTTCTTATGTGTCGCCGTTGCCGTTTTAAATGTAGGTTACACACTGCGACCACAAATCACGTACACACGAAGACGGACCCACATGCACGTGGCTACGTGCCATATATTTTAGCACTTTCCGTTTTCCTTGGAGAGGGTCCTGCATTGGGTTCGGCATGAAAGTTTTAGAATTTTTGCGACACAAGTGCATACACAATGCATATGTTCTATCCTAGCCAGATAGTGTCGATTCCGGCGAGTGGAAAATCAAAGTTGGGACTCCCTCTGCGCTCCCCAAAAAGTATGTTACAAAACCGAAACTATTCGCCATTTTGTGGAAACAGCAGGATATGACATTTGGCAGGAAGTTACCGCATCTGCATGGGGCTTTACAATACTGAACTTACAATAGAACTTTAAATTTAAATTTATGTAAAAAAACTCAAAGCATAACGGTAAAAATGGTATAAATTCCATGCCTAATGTCCATCCCAAATGCTATTTGTGCAAAGTCCTTTTGATGAATAGAAACGTAATTATTATCCAATTAGCTGTCCAATGGCACGTAAAACACCATTAGCCGCTTGTGTTTCCGTTCGGGGCCGTGCTTCTTTACTTGATACATAATTTAAATTGTTTTTGTTGACTTTTTGACGAGCGTGTGTTTGTGCTGCAGAGTAGCAGCATAGAGAAAACGTACCAACAACTGTGACAGGGGCAGGAAATGCTCCGACATGCCCCTAATACATACAATATGTATGTATATACTGCCATATATATACTGTTGTAGTATACCTATGTATTTGGAATGCTCGTCTGCGGGTCCTTGTCTTTGTGAGCGGACTGGAACAACAAAAACAACATTGGCCTAGTCAACCCCAAACCGACCCCAGCCCCATACCCAACCAATCAGCGTGAAATCAAAGTTTGATTTAATTTTCTGCCAAGCTTATAGTACCTTTTGTGAAAAACCTTTTGTTCGCCCCTCCAGCGTGTGCCTCCAATTACGGCAACATTGTATTCGGCCGCGGGTTAAAAACTTTCACAACAGTCGCACCAACTTTGCGCTTTAATCATTTAACTTTTGCCAATTTGCAATTTAGCGCACACGGAACTCCACGCACACGGAACGCCATTCGTTTAAAATTTAATGCAATTTTAATTGCAACTGGGTAGCGCGCACTTGTACGGGTTGTGCTAGTACATTAATCCACGTCTTGCACTCGGCCATTTGTACACAAAGACCCGACTAGTCCACGCTGGGGCTACAAAAAAAAACCCACAATGCGAATTTAAATTGGCCCGTGTGCGACCTGTGCGTGGTGCGGCGGACTGATGGGAACTAAGGGCAACTGATGGCAACTGAGCACAACCGAACCGAACAGATACCGTCGTCGTCAGCAGGAGGGCAGAGGACGTTGCGTGGGCGCCAACGATGCTGCTCCTTCGGTGGTTGCTTCACATCTGCTCGTGGCGCTCCTCGCCAGGCGCCCGAAACGGAGGAGCGTGAGTGGTCATCCTGCGAAGTCGAAACACCGAGAGAAGCCAGAGTCGGAGGCACCGCGACGCGCCGCGGCTTTTAAGTCAGCTGTTTCGCAAGCTGCTATTCGGCTTTTTTGGCTTAGTTCAAGGGTTTGGACATAATAACTAAATCGAATCCGATTTAGCATGTGCAAGAAAACGATGGTATTTATTGTTTTTAACCCTGCTGCGACATCGAAACTATTTTAGCCCGTTTTTAATTTTATTTAAATATGGAAGGCTGTAAAAAAATAATTTAACAATTTTAAGTAATTGGATTTTTAATTCAAAATTGGCTAGAGAAAAATTAAAGTATGTTAAATTTCTTTATAGTTTTCCCTTTTTTATAACTTGTGGAAACTTGTTTATAACACCTAATTGCAGCCTTTGTTTTGCTTAATTGAATTTATAAAAGCATTTCAATACCTACTTACAAATAGCTTATTATCTTTAATATGTGTATATATTTTATATTATTTGAAAAATAATTCAACTTATTATTTATTCATATCATGTGTAGCCCTACATATTGGTTAAAGGCATTGTATAAGCTATAATCTAGCCTTAAAAAATGTTGTATTTCCAATTTTGGCCACTAAAATTATGTATTTAAAAATTAAAATTAAAATACATATCAACTAATCGAGTGTCATTAATTATAGTTATATACGCTATTTAATCCTTAAATGTTTTTAAAATAACCCTATTTATCTAATTAAACCTTTATATTTAGTTACAAGATATCACTCTATATTTGATTTTAATGTCTCATATCTTTCTTTAAATTGCATTTTTTTTTTTGCCTATAATTCACAGTTCTAAATTGTTGTATTGGCAATTTAACCCACTAAAATAGTATATTTAAAAAGACGTTAGCGGAGCTTTTTCCGCGCCATTATCTCTTATCTCGGTATAAAAAACCCTAGCGCGTCGCTCACGCTTTCGTTTTTGCCACCGCCTTGGAGCACCGAGAAAGTTGTTTTAATGGCAACTGCTGGACTGAGCCGGCAGAACAGTGCAATTCCTCGAATAGTTTACATTGCGAGCTGATCGGAATCTGTGAAATTGATACTCCAGGAGCTGTCCCAGTAGATTCCAAAGCATGAGAGTGTTTTTAGCTCTGGCCCTGCTGGCGGGCTTGGCATTGTCGGGTGAGTGACATTAGAGGGCGTCGAATGTTTAAACAAACAAAGAATGCTCTATTGTGCGTGTGTGCGTTCTAATTAAACTAAGTCTAAAATACATTTAATACATATGCATATGTATATTATAGCGATGCAAATACGAGTGTTTCTAAATCCAATTTTTATATCACTAATGCTCATAATATACTTTCTAATAACTTGATTTCTATGAGCTATAATTCAAGAAATCAAGTTGGCAAACTATACTTACATATATTTTGACCAATGTTGTACATACATACATATGTATATTTTCATTTTTTGTTTTCCTAATCCCAATTTATAACCCCAAAATTTACCAAAAACTATCAAATTCCAAGAGATTATATAGTTTTTCTCTAAACAAGCATTTGGAGAAATAAAAAAAAAACCGCTTCATGGCAAACTACTAATATTTTAACCTCTGCTGTATATATATACGTGATTTTAATATGTACATATATATGCGATCTATGGCGTGAGGTAAAACCGCGATGACTGCCCTTTACCGTTTGTTTTCATCAAGCCAAGTTCCCGCTATTTTTTTTTACCTCTTCCCCAAAAAACAGTTCTACGTAGTCACCATTTTTATTAGCCTCTCTAATGGCATCCGATAAATTAACATTAAATATAATTACCTCCATTAGGAGATGCCACCAATCCGCCGCGCTGGGACCCTAACTACATTGTGAAGGGTACCCTGTACATTCCCTACGCCGAGATCGCTGAACCCTTCTACGCCTGGTACGACAAGAACACGAGGCGCTCCCGCATCGACTACTATGGGGGGATGGTGAAGACCTATCAATTGGCCGGCGAGGGCGACTACGGCACCATGCTCAAGTTGGCGCCCATCACCACCAAGACGGAGACGAACAAGATCACCTGCCTGCAGGTCAATGGAACCGCCACGGAGGCCGTGCAGATCCAAAGCATCCTGCCGGATGCCAAACCCTTCCAACTGATCGGCACCGAGACCTTTTTGGGCTACACCTGCGACAAATTTCGCTTGGAGTCGGTGGTGGGGCAGAAGAAGAACGTGTACACGCTGTGGGTGCGTTACAAGAAGTCACCTCACTACCCGGCCAGCCGGATGCCCATTCCCGTGCGCTACGAGATGAGGGGCTACAACACGCTGCTAGGCTCCCACTACGATCACTACTACCTGGACTACGACAGCTACGAGCACGACGACATCCCCAACGAGGTCTTCGAGATCGACGACAACCTGCAGTGCGTAGGATTCCCGGGGCCCGGCACCGGTCACTTTGCCACCTTCAATCCCATGCAGGAGTTCATCACCGGCACGGATGAGCATGTGGAGAAGGCCTTCCACCACTTCAAGCGCAAGCACGGAGTGGCCTACCGCAGCGACAAGGAGCACGAGCACCGCAAGGACATCTTCCGTCAGAACCTGCGCTACATTCACTCCAAGAACCGGGCCAAGCTGAGCTACACGCTGGCCGTGAATCACCTGGCGGACAAGAGCGAGGAGGAGCTGAAGGCGCGCCGGGGCTATCGCTCTTCCGGTGGCTACAACACCGGCAAGCCCTTCCCCTACGATGTGCCCCGGTACAAGGATGAGATTCCCGACCAGTACGATTGGCGTTTGTACGGCGCTGTCACTCCCGTCAAAGGTAACCTAGGAGGTGCTTGCTAAGTTAAGTTTTCGCTATTTAAAGACTAACTTTGTTTCAGATCAATCTGTGTGCGGCTCGTGCTGGTCCTTCGGCACCATTGGTCACCTGGAAGGCGCCTTCTTCCTGAAGAACGGCGGCAATCTGGTGCGGCTCTCACAACAGGCCCTGATCGACTGCTCCTGGGCCTATGGCAACAATGGATGCGACGGCGGCGAGGACTTCCGCGTGTATCAGTGGATGCTGCAAACCGGCGGCGTGCCCACCGAGGAGGAGTACGGCCCCTACCTGGGCCAGGATGGCTACTGTCACGTGAACAACGTGACCCTGGTGGCGCCCATCAAGGGCTTCGTGAACGTGACCAGCAACGATCCGAACGCCTTCAAGCTGGCCCTGCTCAAGCACGGCCCCCTCTCGGTGGCCATCGACGCCTCGCCCAAGACGTTCAGCTTTTACTCGCACGGAGTGTACTACGAGCCGGAGTGCAAGAACGACGTGGATGGCCTGGACCACGCCGTCCTGGCCGTGGGCTATGGCAGCATCAACGGCGAGGACTACTGGCTGGTGAAGAACTCGTGGTCCACCTACTGGGGCAACGATGGCTACATCCTCATGTCCGCCCGCAAGAACAACTGCGGCGTGATGACCATGCCCACCTACGTGGAGATGTAGAGAAAAGGGGGATCTTCATTTTTTACTCTGTTTAATCTTTATCATTGTGACGCCCCGAGGGCGCTAAATATGCAATAAACTTGCTCTTTTTTAATTATCGCTTGCACTATCGGCGCTTCGCTTTTGAAATCTTAGTTGCGCAGGCCATGGCGCCATCATGGGCTTCTTTAATCCGCTCCTAGGACGCGATAAGGGCAGAAGGCAATGACCGGTCAGTCCACAGGGCGGAAGATTAAAAGCGCGGGTTATTTTCCATTGCATTATTAAACAAAAAAATAGTGTAAACTAACGCAATCTATCTCTGATGATTTGAGAATGCTAACCCGTTTCCAGCGGGTTATGAGATTTGTTTGAGGAGAACGAATTCTTCAATGTAAATCAATTTATAATGACAACATTTAATTTGTGAAAATATGTTTGCTTAAACAATTCAACTATACTCGATTTATTTAGATATTTAATCTAGATAATATTGAACACCCTTGGAAATCACATTCTTGGAAATAATCCGTGCACATAAAATATATTTTCCATTACAAACCATTTATTATTCTAAATATTACCATTAACTTTCGCCGATATATTTAGATGTCTTTGGAAATGCCCGAGCAAGTTTTTTTTGTTGATTAAGCCCGCTCGGTCACACTGGCCAAGCCAAGGCACTATGAAAACATTTCAAAATACAAAATACAAATGGTTGATATAACGCGAATGTGCCGCGCCTGCATGGACCAGGCCTCGGAGATGTTGGACATCCGGGCCACGCAATCCTACAACGATCCCCTCGCCGAGTACCTCAGGAAGTTGGGGCAACCGGAAGTGACGCCCGCCGACTTGATTGCGGAAATCTGCGATCTGGCCGTACAGGAGACCGACCATGGACCCCAAAAGGTGTGCGAACAGTGCGTCCGCAGGCTGCGCAGCGCTCTTCTCTTCAGGCGGCAGTACCTCCACAACCAGACCCACCTGAAGGCGGTAAAGGTGGAGGAGTTCGAGCGCGAAATCTACGACCTGCTCGAGGAGGAGGAGTGGGATCGCATCTGCGACAAAATCGATCCCGACGAGGTCAAGTTGGAGGACACAATGGTGCAGGTCAAGGAGCCAAAGGTGCTGATGAAGAAGGCAAGGGTGTTGGTAAAGAAGACAAAGGTGCCGGTGGTGGAGACTAAATTCCAGTTTGAATGCCCGCACTGCCCGCGCACCTTTCCCAAGAAGCGTTCCCTAACTCTCCACAGCCGCACACACAAGAAGAGGTCAAAGTAGCGCCAAACCAAGCAATAGTCTTATGTGCTTGTAAAGTACCTTTGTAGTACAACCACTTTTGTAATTTTTGCTAAGATGTGTCTACCATTAGAGGAGGTAGAAAAGAATTTTGATTCAAGATCTCCAAGTCAAAGCGGCACAGGAGAGATCCAGATTTGCGACCTGCTCGAAGAGGAATAATGGGATTTGTTAAGCTAAAATCAATGCGGATTCCTGTTCCCTAAATGTTTATTGACGCAGTCTTGGCAAGAGTTCTAAGTGAAGGCCACCTTCACTAGTTTTATGATTGTAAACTAACTTCAACCTTCCCATTGTTATAGTACCTTCAGACTTGTAACTTTATGCTAAGATGCGACTACCAAAAGAGCATACTTTTGTAAGGTACAAATACCAAAGTATACCTACATAGATACGATAGTTTATTTTAAGTTTTATATTTTTTTTTCAAGTACCAGGATAATGTGTTTTTAAAACTGTCTTATCAACCATTTAGCAACCATTTAATGTGTTGGCATGTAGGTTAGGTCAGTACGCTGTGGAGAGGCGGGCTTTGATCTTTCTAAAACAGCGATGGGTAGCCCTTGGCCCTTTGGGCTCTCAATGCTCCAAAAAAAAACCTTTAAATGTCTCGGACAAAAAAGAATCGATATGTGCACGGAAGATGACGGTAAAAAGGAACTCAACACGGAAAGTCTCGAACAAAAGGACATCGACTTGTGCTGGAGTTCGGAATTTGACGGTGAGAATGTGTGAAATAACACAAACAAAATATGTAGAACCAAAATTTCGGACAGCTCCCAAGTTGAAAATCTATGCCCACCGCTGTTCTGAAAAGATAAAAAGCATTGGTCGAGCAGTGTTCTATATTGTAATGTTAAGATTAAAAGTATAATTAATTATATGTGTTAGTATTTAATCACCCGAACATAATTAAAGTCGGTCGTCATTTTAAAGTTTATGAAAAAGTGTAAGTGTATGCATTCTTTGGATAATTTTTATAGCATTTAATACAAATCATTACCCAACATTCGATTACAATTCTTAAAAAGAATTGTGCATATTCTCGTATTCTAAGAATATGTAGCAAAGATGGTCACACTGATGGGTGAGAAGTATGTATATCAATTATCACAAGATCCTTTAGCAGGTGCCTACCTTACAGGTGTTCGTTGAAATGCTGCAGATCTATCTTCTTATTTAAGTTGGAATTTGTAACCAAAGACGGACACACTGGTAGACTGAAAGTTTTTAGATTCTAATTTAATAATCAAAGATTTACAACTAGCGTACGTACAATGTATCTTCAAATGGCAAAAGCATACAAATATGTATTGAGAAACAGCTTAAATGGTATGCATTTTAGACTTAATCTTAAAAGTAATGTTCCAATTCTCCAACATTGGAATATACATAACAGGGGCTTAGCTGCGTTTCTTCGGTATGTAAGGGATTCCCGTGTGCTGGGCCGTGTGCTTCTGCAGCAGGACCTTCACGTTGAACGCCTTGTTGCAGTACTTGCACTGGAACGGTCGCTCCCCGGTGTGCGTCCTGATGTGGGCAGTCAAATTTCCATTCTGCCCGAACTCGCGCGGACAGTGCGGACACTTGTACGGACGCTCGCCGGTGTGCAGGCGCTGGTGGGTCTGCAGGTTACCCTTCTGGCTGAAGGCCCTGTCGCAGTAGGTGCACTTGAAGGGCCGCTCGCCGGAGTGGACGCGCATGTGGGCATTGAGCAGCACCTGGTGGGCGAAGGAGCGATCGCACTCGCTGCACGGAAGGTACTTATTGCTGCCCCTGGTGGCGTTGTTCGGCGAGGGCGAAGGCGAGGACTCCTCCGTGCTGGACATATAGGAGCGCTTACGGGCAGTGTTCTTTTGGGGTTGCGGTTCCTTCTTGGGCGTCTCCGCCATGGATGTGGATGTTGATGTGGCTGTAGATGTGGATGTGGATGTCGGCGTGGATGGTACTAGCTCCACGTAGAGGGCTTCTCCGGTCTCGGGCGGGCCTAGATCCCCGGCCGCGAGCATCTGCGACTGCACCTCGGTCTTGATGTAGCTGTCAAAGTCCTGCAGCTCGTTCACGTCGTGGTCCAGATCCTCCCGCACCCTCAAAGCTTGGGTAAAGTAGCTGAGGCTCTCGAGGCACCGCCTCCGCAGCCGGTAGGCGCTCCTCGTGGCCGTCGCGCACTCCACGCAGACGAACTGCGGCATCCTGTCCGAGGGGCTCACGGAGCACCCGATGCACTCGCGCAGCATCTCCGCCAAACTGGGCTCCAGGTCCTGCCCCGGGCCCGCCTCCCTGGGCCCGAAGATGTTCACCTGGCAGTCGGACTCGTCGCGGCAGATGCGACACATTAGCGATATGTTCATGGCTACGGTTGCGCTCTTTTCTTCCGAGTTTGTGTATCAACAGAAGTTCCAAGAAAATTAATACCGGAAACCTACCAAAATACCAGCAGTAAATATCGACAGAACACGGTATATGCTAAACACCAAAAACTGACTTGGAGTATTTCAGATATTTTTGAATTCTTTACAAATTTAAACTTGGCATTCATTACATTATTTAATTATAATGTTTATTTATCTCTTAAAAGTATATATATAGAATTTATGAAAATTCTATATAAGTTATATTATCAAAAGTATTTCATGTAGTATTAATTCTTGTTTCTCTTAATATTCGAATCGGAATTGCATAAATATTAACGAAATTTTGTATCATTATCAATAGTATTAAAAATTAAAAGGTTTTCACGAATTTTTAAAGTATTGTTTTCACAATATAAGAATGGCAATATCAATGATTTTAACTACCTTGTTTTATTATCAAGAATATTTACAACATTTAAAGTCCTGTATCTCAAAATATTCAAACAATATATTAACAACATACATGGGTTAAGCAAGCAAAAGATCTTCGAATTTGGTATAATATTCCGACCCATAAAACACGAAAGTTTCCCTTAAGTATACCTGTATACTTTATGCACTTTATTCTACGAATAACGAAAACAACGAATGCCCATGGAATGCTTATCCTAGCCCGACTACTTGGGATTGTACATGGAGGCGATGGCCGGGTCCTCAGTCTCGTAGATGATCAGAACGTCCCGGAACTTGTCGAGCAGCTGCAGGAGCTGCGACCGCCGCAGGTTCTCGAAGTACATGATCTCCTCGAGGTGGTGCTCGCTCTTGAAGTAGCCCATCTGGTAAAGCTTGACCAGCAGCGAGAGGTCGTCCACGTTGGCGGAAGCGGGAATGCGCCTTATGGCCGCTCTGTCCGCCTCGCCGAAGACCTGCAGCAGCTCCTTCAGCTTCTGCTCGTCCTCCATGGAGTCCAGGCTGTCGCAGTTGTCCGTGCTCATGGAGGCGGTGATGCTGAAGTTCGACTTGTGGCTGGACGAAGGCTGCACGGCAATGTTGTCCGAGGCCAGCGAGGAGTGCTCCTCGGAGGCATCGCGCCTGTGCAGGCCCCCAATCGAGATGGACACAGGCACGGGCACGGGCAGCGGCTGGCTGGACATGCTCAGCAGAGAGTCCTCCCGCAGCTCGTCCTGGTCCGGCTCCTGGTCCTGCTCCTCGTCGCTGGGACCGTCGCGCAGCTGTTGGCTGCAGGAGGCCGAGGCAGAGTCCCCGAACTCGTCCTCGCTGGGCATGAACTGCACGTACGTGTGCAGCTGCATGAGCAGGTGGTGCTGCAGCATCCATATGACCATCTGGGCGAGGATGCCCTGACGCGCCGGCTGCTGCAGGGGCGTGGTCAAGTGCCCGATGCTCGTGGGCAGCGAAAAGTCCGAGATCACCTCGAAGAGCGACATGCCCGCAAAGCGCGTGGAGAACTTCTCGACCAGGTGAGACTTTGTGTGCAGCGGTGCATCGGGGGCGATCACATAGACGTTCGTTTCGCACAGCGGATAGATGATGGTGGCCTTGGCCCAGTACACCAAATGCGAGACCAGCTTGTAGACATGCTCGATGCTCAGGTCCGCCTTGGAGGCCATGCTCTGCAGGCTGATCAGGGGATTATAGGCATCCACCAGCTGCCACAGCATCCGCGCAGCCGTCGGAGGGACGCAGTCGAGCAGCTCGGCAAAGTCCACGAGCAGCAGCATGCCGTGGTAGGGCTTGAGGGCGCGCAGGCACCGATCTATGGTCTCCGGGTCCACCATGCTGCCCTTCTTGTGCAGCTGATGCGCCTTGGCCGGCAGGCAGAAGCACAGCGTGAGATTGTGATTCAGCGAGGTGCTGAGCAGTCCCGTGTTGCACAGATCGTGGAAGATGGAGCGCAGCGACTGGGCCAAGGTGCAGCGCTCGGCAATCAGCTTCAGGGTGCGCTCCAGCGGCTGCTGCTGCTGCTCGTCGTGGGTGCGGGCCATCTGCGCGGTCTGGTCGGTGAGGTAGCCGCTGCTCTGCTCCTCAAACTTGAGGGCCAGCCCCAGGCGCTTGCTCAGCTCGTGGTAGCACTTGACAATCGAATAGCTGGCCTGCGCGTTCAGGGCAAACACAATGTTGATCAGCATCTGCTGCTTCTTCGAGGGATTGGCCAGGGCAGTGGAGGTGCTTCCCGTGCCCATGCCCGGCCCAGTGCTCCTGCTGGCGCCCTGCTCCTTTTGGGGTATCAGGGTCGGATGGCTCACAAACCGCACGTCGTTGAGCTTGAGCTCGAACTTCTGATTGCAGAGCTGCGGCTTTACAGCGAACAAAGCGGCAAGCACCTCGTCGGAGAAGCCCTGCAACTGGTTCTGGCCCTGGGAGGCGTCTCCGATGTGCGAGGATGTCTGCAGCAAGTCATCAACATGCGCCACAGCGAAGGGATTCCGTTTTCTGCAAGAGAAACTCAAGTAGATCAATGGGAAATGGTTAAGTAAAACTCTAATGGTACCTGGATTTGCGCTGCTCCTCAGCAGCCACTTCGGCCTGTCCCAAGGTTTGGTAGGGATACCGGTAGAGCAGACGGTGTCCCTTGCTGTCCACATACACCAGGATCACGGCCAGGGGGTTCACATTCGCCTCCATGGCTCAAAAATGAAGTGGAAACCAAACGATGCAGTTTCGTGGTTTTAAAGAAACCCTGAATGGTGATTCTTGTATTATTAACGAGCTGATTGATAACTACATTAGTGGGCGTGCCATACAAATTAGTTTTCTGCTGCTATTCGCTGTTTTTTTACTGCAGCTTTTCAAAACAAAACAACAATACATTCCCTGCGGAAGATGGGGCCATAAGGAAATCATCATTAAAAATACTGTAAGAATACTAAAACTACCGATAAATACTAAGCCACAGGGTGGTGCTCTCCAGCCATTAGCTATTCCGATAGTTTTGAATAAGCAAAACAAAAACAAACAATCCACAAAAAGTTAATTTTAGATACTCAAAAATATTTACACTGCTGCTTACCAAGTCATCTTAGAACTTTATGGCAGCATATGTAAAGTTTAAATTACAATTGAAATATATATAACTTACTTTTGAAATTAATGATATGCACATATATTATTATATATCTTCAAGCAATCTGACTATTATTTCCATATACAAACTTCTAAGGGAGGGTTTAGTAGCCGCGAAGCATAAATTATTTTATTTCTTGCGTTATGTTTTGCTTACATTGAGAGTCCTTTAAAAATTTTTACACAATGCCCCAAAACGCGCTTTTGATAGAATATTTTTTCGAAGAAAAGACCGTTTCTGTTATACTATGGAAAGAGATCCGGTGCAAGATCCCAAATATAGAATAAGTATTATAATATTACGTTTGTTTTGAATATATATACATAATATGTATATTTTTAATATTTTTTAAATTTATTTAATAATTTCCGAATATAATAATTATGGTAAACCATGTTACGAATATAAAAATCTATGATGCCGTTTATAATAAATTGTCAATGGCTGTAAATAAATATATAAATATATATAAATTGGCCATTTATCAAAGAGGCACGCAATCCAAAATTATTTTCAAGGCCAAATCTTGTGCTTCGAGTCAGATAAAGTTTTAGGTGCGCAAAGATTTACAAATGATTTTTTTAAAAAAGACCCAAAAGACGAAAATGCTTGAAGTAAATGCCAACACAAACATTGCAGTTACAAGTTTTTATAAATGCGCAAGTTGAATACATAGTAGCTTTGTTGGGAACAAATCATCGGTATATCCGTCTTATCGATAACGTCACTGCGGTCGCAGCTAGAGATGAAACGCAGCTAGCTGGACGCTTGGCAACACTGGCAAATCGTAAGTCGGAAAGTTGTGTTGTGTTGTGGAGAAAACGCGTGGAAATCGCTGCCCGAAGACAGAAAAAAATTGTGAAAATATCCCGGAACGTAGCTTACGATCCCGGCAGCCGCGGCGCTATGAAATTGCGTCCCATGTCGTGTTAGTTTGGCCGCCAGGCCCCTTTGAATTCACTATTTCCTATTAGCGTGTTGGTGGCGAGAGGGCGCTATGCTCGGAACATAGGAGCGAGCGGGATGTCGCTAAACGTGTACTAGCAGCGGTCTATATATACATGCCTATATGTATGCGAGTGCGAGTAGTGTAGGATAAAAAGAATTCAAATCTTTTATATATTTTTTTAACTGTGCTTCAAAAAAGTTTCGTGAGCTGCCCCCAAAAATTGGATCCCTTTTATCCAGAATTTGAGTTATCTTTGAAAATACTGACATGCCATAGTTTCATATTCAGTTAATTTTATTAACTATTTGCCTTTTTGTGTATATCCGTGTGCATGTGTGGGTATAGATTTTACACACACCTACGTAGATGGCATGCACGGCTGTATGTATGTACGTATGTATCCGTGTGGGTATCAACGAAGAGGCGGAAAAGCAAATCGAAATATGTACGTACAGCATTTCGGAATGGCCGGGGGCAGAGTAATAGGCTAAAGCAGGGGTGCAGCGCAGAACGAGAAACCGAGAAGAAGCAGACTTGGTTGCGAACAAAATAAAATAGCCGATAATAGGTAGTTGGCACTAGTCGAAGCGAGACAGCTAGCTGGAATAGCTTAGGGTATCTAGCCGGCATCCCGCTCTGGCGCACGCAATCCGCCATAGGAGCGATTGTGTGTTTTCCTTCGTGTTTTATTTTCCACTTCTTGGGGCCATACGGTATTATTAATAATAAAATTGATTAATCAAAGTGGAAACATTCCCTCCTCCGCAGGTTGTAAACGTTCGAAGCTCCCGCGCGAAATCTCCTAACCTACGAAAATGTGCAAAAGAACAAAAAACCAAGTGACCAAGTGTTTTAAAGCAAACTAGCCTTGTTCAGTCGAAAATTCGAGTTAAATACAAAGTGCGCCAAACCCAAAATCAACCACAAATCGCGCCGAACCTATCAAATGTGCAAAATGAAGTGAAAATCGCCCAAAATAAAATATCAAAAGTGGTGAGTAAAGCGAGACGGCGCGTATCCGGGAAGAGTTTTAGATCGCGGCTAGGCAGATCGCATTAGTGTTACAATCAGGAATCGAATTAATTCCAATTGTTGATGCCTGGATTCTTATTTTGCCCTTTTCTTTTCCTCTTTTTTTTTTTGCATACTGTGCCGCCATGTTTAATAGCGCGTGTGTATCGGGTGTACTCGCTCGCACTCGTGCTATTCGCTCATTTGTTTTTCTTTCGATTCCGTTTTGTGCAACACGAAGTTAGACGTAATAACGGCGAAGTGTTGCCAGCCCAGAGCGAATGTTTTGTTGAATTTCCATGAAACTACTTTGTTTTTTCTTGTGTTGCTTTGTTGATAAGACGAAGGGAATTGCCTGGATAATGGCTGCGCATTCTAATTGCCATGTGTATGCCGGGGTGTTTTGTATTTTCATGGCCTCTGTGTCTTGACATGCGCATCGTTAGCCTGCCTTGCGGGTGTGCCTTGGAACCTAATTTAGAAGCCGTTGCAGTTTGCCTTGGTCCAAAATCCAGGAAGAATATTGGAACAGAGCAAAGTCAATCGCTTGGCTTTCTTTCGTCGTGTTTTCGTCGAACGTTTTATTGCCTATTCTCGCTGCTTCCACTCTGGTCCGGCCTGAAGTTGGCCGCAGTTGTCGAAGCGCGCATGTCTGTCTGTCCCGCTCCTGCGCACTGCGCCAGCCGCAGCAGCGACTCTGCCTGTCCCGCTCTTTACGCATACGTGATTGTGATTTTGATTTTTTCTTTTGCAGTTTGTTATTTATGCCTGGCTCTCTGTACGCGCGAATTTTCGCCACAAAATGAAAGCAAAAGTTGATAGACAACTTTTGCGCAGGCCCCAACCAATGTGGAAAAATGACAACCCTAAAGCCCTAGTCCTGATAATCTATAAAATTCCATAAAATAGTATCTTGTAGCTTTGACCCAACAAATTAGAAACACTAAAGTGGCTAAAGCAGAACAAATAAATGAAACTAAGACGCAATTAGTTGACAGGGCAATCTGGCAAACAAAAAGTTTGCTTGCAAAGCCCAGAGCCCGCCCATTGCTGCTGTTACCTTTGCCTGTGTGTGAAAGTACAGCAAAAGCAAAGCCAAAAATCACGTAGCCCGCCGAAACGGTTAATAAGACAATGGCAGGCACAATTGATATGAGCATTACTATTTTTAATTGCTCCCTTTGATTTAGAAGATCACCAGAGAAGAATTCTCTTGTGCACCCCTCTCCCCCCGCCCCGGCCTCTTTCCGTTTTGTTTCTGTTTATTTTGCTTCATCCGGCAAGGCACTATGGGGATTACAAAACTTTGTGGGCTCAGAATTTACAAATCGCTAGCATATGATTATTATTTTTGTACAGTTTTCAGACACTCTAACCTTGTTAATTGAAAAATTATTTAAAACTACAAAACTCTTCACATCAGTAGCGCCTGAAGTCTAAAACTTTCTAAATCCCTGGTTAATGTTGGGATCTATTACAGAGAATCAGGATATCGCTTATTTCTTAAGGTGGGTTTATATTGAAAGATAACATTGCAAATTTTTGAGAAACTTTTATGCAGAACAAACGGTTTTGTCCCTGAACAAGATTTATTTTGTTTTATTTTATATCCATCAGTAAGAGCAGCAAATCTTTTAAATCGTTTACTAAAATTAAATATGATAAAAAAAATTTCAAATATTTTACTTCGTAAAGTGTGTTATTTAAACATTGACCTTAGGTATATACGATCAAATTCAAATTGACCTTTTTGTCGCATAGATCACTGAAAGCTCCCATGGTGCGGTGCAACAAAAGGCATGACAACAACATGGGCGGGTGAGCTAGTGTGTGCAAACGTGCATTACAGATCTCTCCGGCCATCCCGCTCGCACCTACCGCGCGCCTATGGGGCTGTGGGGCCTATTTGTGTGAGCTTGTTTATGGCGCGCATTTTACTTGGCTCTGCTTTGTTGTTGGGTTGGGGTAGGGTTGGCATTTGCCTCTGTTTGCTTTGTATTTCACCTTCTGCCTGCCTCCTCCTCCTCCTCCTCCTCTGCCGCCTCCCCCGTTTGTGTGTATTTTTAACTGTGTAGCTGCCTCCCAAGAATTGATGTAAATTCCCAGATATGATGATGATGTGTAACCCAAATCAAAGTCACTGCATGTGCGTATCGCTCTCGCTCTGTTCCATTGAGAAATGGGAATGTGTAACGGAAGCGTAGCAAAGCTCTTGGACTTGCTTTCTTGTGTATCTGGAAGATTCTAGAATCTGAGAGATTTATATAACCGCATCCCTAGTACATACATAGGTAGTTACATAAGCAATCGAAATTGCAAGGCCCACCATTTCAATTTCAATCGCAATTTCAATTAGAAATTGTATCTACGGCGGCACACACACACCAGGGCAGCAGGGCAGGCGCAGATACAGATACAGATACTCGAGCGACTTGTAATAGATACAAAAGCGAGCGACAACAACAAATCAGCGCCGGATGCCAAGGCGAAATTAGTGCATTCACTTTTCGCCGTGCTTTGCTTTGGCTAGCTGCTTTGCAATGCGAATGGCGAGGCACAGGCAGGGACGAGCAAAAAATCGAATCAAACCGAACGACGGCAAAGCAGAAGGCAAAAGAGAAACCTGAAATCTAAACAAAACGCCATGGAATATAAAACTAAAACGAAAACTGGTTGTCGAATGCACAAGTGCTAAATATGCAAGTGTAAACAATGCAGAGTTTCTTGCTTGTTTTGGCGCACCTTTCTCCCCCTTGGCTCTTTCCACCTGCTTCGCAGCCACCCCTTCGGTCCCCCTCCCTCCCCCTCCACAGATGCTGCACGAAGCACATTCCAAAGCGCAGGCGAAAATACATAGACGCAGGAAAGGCGGATATTGATATTTGAATTTGAATTGCGCAGGCGC
Source organism: Drosophila ironensis (assembly GCA_021223825.1). Taxonomy (NCBI): domain Eukaryota; kingdom Metazoa; phylum Arthropoda; class Insecta; order Diptera; family Drosophilidae; genus Drosophila; species Drosophila ironensis. The sequence continues at coordinate 473,006 of JAJJHQ010012325.1, forward strand.
TTTTTTGGCGCCCGTTAGTAGGGCTGTGCTTTTCAATTGATTACATAACTTGCGTTCAAATCGATGCTGGCAATGCCGCACCTAGTCCTAGAGATGGGCGCTTTTATTTTATCGAACTCTATATATTTGGAAGCGGGTATTCCCGAAATAATATGCCAATTGATGATTTCGAAGGGTTTCTCGCTTGGAATTTGATTTGCCATGATGGCGGATACCTGTCCAAGACTCCAGGACACTTGTATTGTAAATACTTACTTGTTGGCTAATGAATTGCTGTCTAAATTAATCTTTTTATTCGTTTCAGAAACATCGAATTCCGATTCGAAGTGAACCAGCAACCTACAACGAGCAAGAGCAACGCAAAAGCGACCAGAGGGATCGGGATCTCTGGAGATCAGGACAGGACCTGGAGCTGAAGCTGAAGCTGAGGCAGGAGAGGGCGTGCGCAGCAGCGGCAGAAGGTGAAGAGCAGAGGACGAGAGGAGGAGGCGCAGCACGCCGAGACATCCAACGAATCTCTCGCATCGTTATGTTTGTGATGGCTGACAATGTGATGTGGCACAGTGTCGGACAGCGTCTTAGCAAATCGAGCCAATCACACTTACCACTCAAGGTCTCACCACTGTCCGTCTTCCGAGCCAGAGCCAGAGGAGGTTATGCCCTGGGCCCCCAATGCTTTGGGGGTACGCCCACGAAACAGCAGCAGCGACCACACCAGAAACAGGAGCAACTGCACCACTGGCGGCCCTATGACGGCCCCTTAGCCACCGCAGCAGTAGTCTTGTGAAATCGAAGCAAACAATAAGCGAAAGCAACACAGAATAACCACACAGAGCGAGTGAAAACTCAAGGCACCAGCAGCCTTGTCCAAGCGCAAGCTTCTTATTTAAGTTGATAAGAGTAGCAGCGTAGCAGACTAGCCGGCCCCATGCCCCTGTCCACGCACGACCCAGTCTTTGTGGAGCCCGCCGTCAGCAGCAGCAACAGCAGCAGCAGCGGCGGAGGCGCTGGCAGCATAAGCAGCATAAATCGTATCGGCGGAGTGGCCGGGGGACCGCATCCGCAGCCGCCGCACATTGTGATCGATGCGAATAGCCTGTCGTCCACGTCGGCGCAACTGCATCGGATTATGCAGAGGCGCATGTCGATCAGCACACGGCAAGTCCTCAACGCCAGCCAGGGCCAGCCCCAGGCGGTGATGAATTCGACCCAGAAATACGCAGTGCGTACGGCGGCAACGGCCACAGCCGGAGCCTCCGGCTCCGCCACTGGCACGGAGCTGTTGAGTCCCCAGATCTACAAGATTGTGACCACCGATGGCAGCACGAGCAATGTCATCATCGATGCCTCGGCCGCGGCCCCGCCGCACAACTCCAAGCTGCTGCTCAGCAATCTTACGGTGCTCTCCAAACAGGCGCCGGCACCGGGAGCCACCTCCCAGCAGCAGCAGCAGATTAACTACCTGGGCGCCAAGGGTGTGCCGTATGTTACGGCCTCGCCGGGCAAGCAAACGCCACAGCAACAGCCTCAGAAGTTCGGCAGCATTGGGGCCTTCAAGGCGCAGCAACAGCAGCAGCAGCAGCACCAACAGCAGGCCACCCTGCAGAAGGTGACCCTCAGCTCGAGAGTGGCCACTCGACTGCAGTCGTATGTCCCTGCCAATCCGCCGCAGATAATCGTCCAGCCGGCGCAGCCGAAGTATGTGAATGCCACGGCCACGGCGGTGGCCGGAAATGCGGCGCTCCTAAAGAAGGCCAACCAGAAGATCATGGTAAAGAGCGTGGGCAACATGCTGCAGCACCAGCAGCAGCAACAACAACAGCAGCAGCAGCAGCAACATTTGCAGGCCCAGCAATTAAAGACCCTGATCACCCAACAGCAACAGCAGCAGCAGCAGGCCTACAAGGCGGCAGCCAGTGGTCCCAAGGCAAAGTTTGTCAAACAGACGGCCCTCTCGATAGCCGCCATGCCGCAGCAACAGCAACCAGGAACGTACATCAAGCAGGCGACAGCACAACCCACAACCGCCAAGGTGACCAAGCTGAGCAGCAAGTATGTGCAGCAGCAGATAAGTCTGCCGCAGGGCACGCAACTGCAGCACAAGACGTCGCCCGGCGGGGGAGCGGGTTACCTGCTGCAACAGGGACAGGCCACGGCAGCGTCCGGCGGGGGAACCATCAAGTTTGTTAACTCCCACGGCACGGTCATCCAGCAGCATCCGCAGCAGTTGACGGCGACGAAGCGCACGCACTACAACAGCGGCGGGAGCAGTGATAACGACTCGCATGCAGGCAACCCCTCCTCGCTGATCACCGACGACGTGATGATCGTCAACGGCACACAGATGACGGACGAGCTGTCGGCGCGCATTCTGCAGAGCATGGCCCAGAAGTCGTTTAGCCAGCAGCAGCAGCGCTTTCAGCAGCCGCCTTCGGCCTCCGCCAACAGCCACATGCCGCCCCCCACCCAGATCCTGTACAGCAACAGCAATAGCACGAGCACTGTGAGTGGCAGCAATGGAATAGCGGCGACCAGCCCGGGAGGCAGTGGGTCGGGCAACGTGCTGCTGGCCCATTACCAGGCGGCCGGCTCCAAGATGACCTCGCAATCGTTCCTCACGGTATCGGGAACGACGACGAGTCCGGCGGTTACGGTGGCCGCCACACCCTCGGTGAGCATATCCTCACACGGCTTTGCCAGCGGCAGTGCCGCCATCTCCTCGTACATGTCCTCGGCGACGGCGGCACGCCGGCAATCGGTGAGCGCCCCGAGCAGCAGGGCGGCCTCCCTGGAGCGCAAGAATCAAACGCTGCAGCAGCACCACGAGGCGATGGGTGGAGCGAGGAAGGCGCCCACGGTCATTGAGTACTACAACAAGCACGGGTAAGTACCAGAAACGGTAGAACTGAGAGCAATAGGTTGATAGGTGGATGCCCCAACATGAGAGATGACATGATAGATGTACAAAGCTAAATGCCTCATTAGGTTTCCAGTCAAGCGTTTGGTGACAATCGAGTTCGATTATAGCTTTTAGTGTGGTTTAGTGTGACCGATTAGACTCTAACTAACCTGACTGAAACAAACGTCAATTTTTATTGACACTCTCCCAAACACCTGCCAGAACTGCAATGTTGAACTATCGACAGTGCACTTCGATAGTAACAACAAGGGAACGTCAAAGGCAGCAGATCGTCAGACTTGTTTTGGGGCATTACAAGAACGCATTCGCAACTGAAATCACTTTTCATTTTCAGTGTCAACAGCAGCAGCAGCAACAGCATCGGTACCCTAGCTCACAGCAACAGTATGAGCAGCCTTGGCAGCATACGGAGCAGCAATGCATTCGCCGCGAACCTGGCCACACCGCCCGCTTCTCTGCACCTCACGCCGCTCAATGTCCCGGTTCATGTGGAGGCGGTGCCCCAGCCATCGCCCGTGGTCAAGGTGCTACCGCCCACGGCGGCTCAGCAGCTCAGCTCCGCTCAGATGAGTGCCCACGACGAGGAGCTGTACATCGAGGAGGTGCGTCCGGTGCCGGTGCTGACGCAGGACCTGCGCCTGCAGCAGCTGCACGCCATTCTGCAGGATCACACCTACGCCTCCCAGCAGCACCAGCAGCAACAGCAATCACAATTGCAGGCCCAGCAGCCAGTGACAGCCTCCGCGGCAGTGGCCAACTCTCCTGCGGCGGCACAACCCCAGCAATGGTCCCTCGGAGGCATCGGAGTGACGGTGGCGGGAGCCCAAACCGGGCCCCCCGTGGCGGGAACTTATGCCAGTTTCTATGGCCAGCAAAGTAAGTTACTCAAATCGCAGCGAATCAAGGGATTGCTTACTCAATGGTTTCGTTTTTTCCCTACGATAGTTCCCCGTCATGTGCCGGACGACGATGCCCACTCGGCCATCAGCAGCAGCTCCCGCTTGGGCTTGGCCAGCGCCGACATCGATCCCGGCGAGGAGACCGAAACGGCGCCCGAAGCCGAGCCGGAGGACGACTCTGTCACGCGCTGCATATGCGAGCTGACCCACGACGATGGCTACATGATCTGCTGCGACAAGTGCTCGTAAGTTGTCTCCCCTACTATCACCTTAAATTAAAAACAACTCTCTATGTAAAGCGTTGAAATTGAAACACTTTTCTCGTATTTACAGGGCCTGGCAGCACGTGGACTGCATGGGAATTGACCGGCAGAACATACCCGAGGAGTACATGTGCGAGCTGTGCCAGCCGAGGGCTGTGGACAAGGCGAGAGCTCGGGCCCTTCAGCGACAGAAGCGCAAGGAGCACATGATGCTCGTGGCCACGCAGGCGGCGAACGGAGTGGCGGCCGTGGCAGCGGGAACGCCTTTCAACCCCAGCACTCTGACCAGCGGCCTGACCATGTCCGAGGATGTGCAGCATCGCCTTGTTTCGGGCCTGAATGGCGGGTATGCGACGAACACTGGCATGTCCAAGAAGTCGAAGAAGACCAAAGAGGCGAGCGGCAGTACCAGCGGCTTGAAGAAGGCCAAGAAGAGCTCTGGAGGCGACAAGAGCGCCGGCTCCTCCATCCCGCCCACGGGAAAACCGGGCAAGAAGAGCAGCAAACGCAAGAGCAAGTCCGGTGGCGATGGTTCAGGCGCCGGCGGCAGTAGTCCCGCTCTCACGGCGGCCGAGAAGCATGCCGCCAACCTGCGGCAGTGGATCGAGAACTACGAGTATGCCGTCACCAATCACTACTCGCCCGAGTTGCGGGCCCGCCTGCACGCCATCCAGAAGCAGCCGAGCCTGCTGCAGAGCATTCAGAACACGGAGAACAAGGCCATCCGCCAGATTCAGCAGCAGATGTCGGGAGGCGGCCTGAGCGACCAGTTGCCATTGGAGCAGCGGGCCCAACTTATTCCCTACGCGGGCGCCAAGGTTCTGATTAGCAGCGTGGAACTGGCGCCGCATGCGCCCATCCACGAGCTGCGCGGCAAGTACATGCTGACCACGCAGTTCCGCACCCAGAACCCGACGATCAACATGAACACGCCGCCGCCGAGCAATTACCTAACCAGCTTCAAGGTGCACAAGACGCCGGGCCAGTTTGTCTTCTTCTATCAGATGCCCGGCGTGGAGGCGCCCATGCAGACGCTACGGGCGGACGGAACCTCGCCGGCAGTGCCCCAACAGCCGCCGGCGTATCTCAAGGGCCCGGAGGTGTGCGTGGACACGCGGACGTACGGCAACGATGCCCGTTTCGTGCGCCGCTCTTGCCGACCCAACGCCGAGCTGCAGCACTACTTTGAGAAGGGCACGCTGCATCTGTACATTGTGGCCTTGACGCACATCCGGGCGCAAACGGAGATCACGGTGCGCCACGAGCCGCACGACCTGGCTGCCGTGGATCAGAAGAAATCGCACGCGGCGGTTATCCAGCCGACGAGCACGCGCTGCGCCTGCGACTTGGGCAGCGATTGCCTGTTTGCCCTGCCGCTGGCAGTGCAGCAGCAGCTGCAGGCGCCGCCCGCTCAGCCGCGCAGCAGTCACCGCAACAAGTCCTCGGCGAACATCAACAGTGCGGCAGCCATTCAGCTGACCATGGGACTGGGCGTGGGCGTTGGGGCGGGAGCGACGGGCCCGGGCGCTCTGCCTGGCTCGAGGAACCGCTCCACGTCCTCCAGCGGCGAGAGCAGCCACATGGGCTTGAATAGCCCGCAGATGGGGCAGCTCAACTTGGGCTTTAAGCCCTCGCCCATGCCTGGCTCGCTGACGGCGCCGGGGGCGGGTGTGATTTGCAACAGCGCCGGGAGCAACAGCAGCACAGGCAGCAACAACTCCTGCTCGGCTTCGATGTCCAGTGTGATGCACGACTCGGGCATTTGCACCTCCTCCTCCTCGCCGTCGGTGTCGATACCTTCGCCCACTCCCGCCCAACTGCAATCGCCGACGCTGCAGCACCAGCCGGCGCACCATCAGCCGCAGACGCAGATGTCGCTGCTGCAAAGGAGTCCGACGCAGCAGCAGCAACAGATCCTGGCCGCGCTGCCCACGCCGATGCTCACACCAATGCTGTCGCCACAGTTATCCAAGCAGCAGCATGTAGTGCTTCCCACGGCGCAGCAAACGTCTCTGCTGCAGCAACACCATCAGCAGCAGCAGCAACAACAACAGCAGCTGCAACATCAAGAGCCCTTGGCCGTGATTGCGGCCGCTGCAGCTGCCCAACAGCCCATGGCAACGTGCATTGTGCGGCAGCCGCAGCAGCAGCCTCAAAAATCGCCGCTGCCTCATATACCTGTGGTGCAGCCTCAACCGCAGCCTCAATTTATGCATCAGAAACAGCAGCAACAACAGCAGCAGCAGCAACAGCAGCAGCAGCAACAACAGCAGCAGCAACAACAACAGCAGCAGCAACTGCAACTGCAGCAGCAGCAGCTGGACGAGGCTAGGATGGCAGTGAGTGCCTTGCAAACGTTGCATGCTACTCCCACGTCGCATCTAACGACTCCCATCAAAGTGACAACAGTGCAGCAGCAGCAGCAGCAGCCGCAGCAGCAGCAACATCCCCTACAGCAGATGCAGCAAAAGCAGCAGCCGATGCCTCAGCAGCAGACGATGCCGCATCTGCAGCAGTCGCCGCAAAAGTACCAACAACCGCAGATTGTCTACGCATCGGGAGTGCAGGCGATTCAGGTGCCCACGCCCGTCAAAGTCACCACTCCCGTGAAGGTCACCACTCCCGTCAAGGTGAGCACGCCCACGAAGACGGTTCCGCTTGTGAACAATAACAACAACAACAACAGCATCGCCACCCCGTCGGCCAGGAAAACTCCCGCCAAGCAACAACATCAGCCTGCCGCGTGCAGTGCCTCGACTCCGGGATCCACACCATCGCCTGGGGAGGCCAAGGACGAGGAAACATCGAGCGCCGCTGCCACGCCCACGACGCGAGCCTCTGCGAAGGAGAAGCCGAAGCAGTCGCGCGAGGACCGCAAGCTGGAGGCCATCCTGCGGGCGATCGAGAAGATGGAGAAGCAGGAGGCGCGCGGCAAGAAGGAGACGCGCCAGAACAGCTCCGGCAAGCGGCAGGCCAGCAACTCGCCGGCCTCGCCCAGCAAGCGCAGCAGCTCCAACTCGATGTCCATCAGCGAGGACGCGGACACGCCCACGAGCACCAATTCGGCCTCCGCGGCGGCGGCGGCTGCCCAGCGTCGCAACAAGAAGAAGCGCAAGGTGAGCCGCAGCTACAACAACGGCATGAGCTCCGGCGGCGGCGGCGGCGGCAGCAACAACAAGCGACGCAAGAGCATCATGGTGGAGTCCGATGGCGAGTCGCATGCGCTGACCAACTCCGAGTCGGAGGATCAAGGGCAGCAGCACAACGAGCACCACGAGCACCCAAACAATCGCACCGGATCGGAGGATCAGGCGGCGGGCCTGCTGCTGGCCCTGGCGCAAAACTCCTCGCCCAGCGAGTCCTTCAAGTCGCCTTCCCAGACGCAATCGCAGCCGGCGGCGGTGAGCAGTGCCTGCCTGCTGATAGAGGCGGCCATGGGGCCGCTGGTGCAGCAACCGGAGCCGCAGGACCAGCCGGCGGCCTTCAAGTTCCCGCCCGGCGGGGCCAAGACCAAGAAGACCCTCATGTCCAGCTGGTTCCAGCAGACGTCCGGCCTGGACAGCCTCGTGCAGGCCGCCATGAGCGAGATCAATGGCGAGCGCGAGCAGCTGCAGTCGCCCTCGTCGCCGGCCCCGGCGCTCCTCAAGGTCGAGCAGTTCATTCACCAGTCGGAGGCCAAGAGCACGGTCACGCCGCGCGAGCAGCTGCAGCTCCCCCTGCAGAACAACTCGGTGAAGAAGCGCTGGCTGCGTCAGGCCATCAGCGAGGAGACGACGCCGGACGAGGGGCAGCAGCAGACCTCGGCATCGAGCACACCCACGCCCACGCAGCCGGCGCCGAGTGTTTCTCCCCTGGCCAACGGATTCACGACGCCCCTGAAGAAACGCCGCCTTGTGGTGATCAGCAACGGAGCGAATGCGGAGGCGGGGGAGCCTCACATCGATGTGATCGGGGAGCCGAAAGAGGAGGCCGACGAGGAGATGGTCAAGGTGGAGGTGGATGCGGAACTGCACCCCCACGGGGAGCAGGACGACGACGTGGATATCCTGCGATCGCCCAGTCCCGGCACCCAGCAGATCGTGGCCGAGGATAATCTGGTGAAGATCGAACCCGAGGACACGAGTGCGGCGGCCAACGATGTGAAGATCGACGTGGAGCGCGAGGAGAGCCAGGCCTGCGACAAGTTCGAGGAGATGGTGAAGGTGAAGCGCGAGGAGGAGGAGCAACGCGAGCTGCAGAGCCAGCAAACGCAGCAGCAGCCACAGCAGCAGCAGCAGCAGCCTGAAGCGCAGCAGGAGCAGCAGCCAACGCCCAAGGAGGAAGTTCTAGCGGTGGAACCGAAAGTGGAAATCGCCGAAGCGAAAGTGCTGCCCAAAGTGGAGGCTTCGCCGGAGAAGGTGGCCCCCAAAGTGGAAGCCCCGAAGGTGGAGCCCAAGCCGGGAGAGTCGCTTCTCCGCTCGGCAGCTGCGCCAACGGCAACACCAGCGCAATCTGCGGCATCTGCGGCGGCAGCCACTCTGCTGGATGTGAGCAAAGGGGCAGTCAAGCCGCGACCGCCGCCCGTCAAGTCGGAGGAGGAGCCCCAGAAGAAGAAGCCCAAACTGGAGGCGGTGCCGGAAGCGCCTGCGGCAGTTGCCTCAGCGCCAAGCATAGTGGCAACCACTGCTCCCTCCACTCCCGCTCCTGCGCCTGCTCCTCCTACTGCAAGCACGAAAAACCTCACCGAACACGATATACAGGAGCGTTTGCGGTCCTTCCACATGGCCAACATCTCGTATCTGCAGTCGCGCAACAAGAAGGCCTCGGCCAATGCCTCTTCGAGCCAAAAGGGCAATAGCGTTGCTATCCCCGAGTCCAAGAAGTCCTCCAAGGAGAAGGATGAGAAGCGGGAGAAGGAGAAGCAGCTGAAGAAGTCGAAGAAGGACAAGAAAAAGTCCAAGGAGAAGGATAAAGAGAAGGACAAGGACAAGGACAAGGAAAGGGACAAGGCTGCCGCCGCGCCAGCGCCGGCGGTGGAGATCAAGAAGAAGCCCTCGCAGATATCCTCCAAGACCGAGCCCAAAGCCCCGCCACCTCCGATTCTTGCGGCTCCTGCGGCCACAGCGAACGGGAAGACCAAGCATGCAGCAGCCAACAATGTGGAGCTGCAGCAGCAGCAGCAATTGCGGCGTCGCACGCTCTCGATGTGTGTCACCCCCGTGACGCCTGGCACTCCCGTTTCGCTTGCTTCTCCGCTGCTGGGCACTCCTCCAACCACGAAAAAGCGCCAGACCAACTTCGAGCAGGAGCTAACCAAGCCCAACAGCCAGATCCTGAGCAGCAGCATCCTGCTGAACAGCAGCAAGACGCAGAACCCGCCGCTGGCCGCCCCGGCGATGTCCGCGCTGCTGCAGCAGCAGCAGCATCAGCATCGCAAGGAGAACAACCACCAGGAGGCGAATCCCGCAGGAGGAGCGGCAGCGGGCGCCAGCGGCGGCGCTGCGGCCATGAGCCTGGCGGCTGCGATAGCCAGTGGCAAGCTGTCGACCATCACGCGTCGCCGCGAATCCATGTGCGGCAGTCGGCAGCAGGCGGCGCTCATTGCGGCGGCGCTCAAGAAGGAGAAGAAGGAAAAGAAGAAGAGCAAGAAAAAGGATCGAGAGAAACAGAAGCACGAAAAGCAAAAGGGCAAGGAAAAGGAGAAGGACAAGGACAAGGAGCGGGAGCGGGAGAAGGACAAGGAGGCAAAGCCAAAAAGCGGACCCAATCACATCCAGAAGCCTCAACCGCAAACCCCCGCGATCGCAGCTCCCAGTCCGATTTCCACGCCCGCACAAAATCCCAATTCGGTGGTCACGCCCAAGGCCACTCCCATCCCAGTGCTGATCACCCAACCGACGACGATACCGGTGGTCAACAACTGCACGCCCGGCAAGGCGCCGCTGCCGTATTACAACACCATTTACGGCAAGCTGCAGGACACTCCCGTACCGCCAGCTCCCAGCAGCACCAGCGCCAGTAACATGCCCAGCCTGGCCGAGTACCTGGAGGCCACGAAAGCCAAGGCCACTACTCCGGCGGTCGTGAAGGCTCCAGTGGTCGCCCCAACAACGCCAACGCCCGCAGCGGCGGCGGCTGCCTCGGTGGACATGCCCCCGCCGTCGACGACCCCGCTAAAGCTGTACACCCGCACGGCCAGTCACGATCCGCGGCTGAATCCCATGCTCACGGTGCCGGAGCCGCTGCCGATGCCCAAGCGGAAGCTCTCGATCAGCGAGTACCGGATGCGGCATCGTCCCTCGGTCGATACGGCTCCCCCGACGACGCCTACCACGCCGCCCACTCCCACCATCCCGACAACGCCACCCAGCGCGAATGCGGAGCGCGTCTTTGTCAAACCTCAAACCATAAACAAGTGCTCGCTGCAGTCGCCGGAGCGCTACCAGGCGGCGATGCGGGAGCGCCGGAACTCGATAAGCGTGCACCACCCGCAGCCCAACCTGAGCGTACACAACAACGGCAGTGGCATCAGCATAGGCAGCAAGGGCAGCAGCGGCAGCAGCAGCGGCAACCACTTGCAGCAGGCTCTGGGCGTTGCGGGCAGGGTGCCGGGCAAGAATGCGGTCTTGGATCCGGCGGCCAGCACATTGAGCACTGTGAACAGCATCCTGAGCACCGCCCAGAAGCTGCACATGTTCGATGACAAGCCCAAAGGTGAGTGGAGGAGGGAAACAAAATAGTTTTCTAGGGGTTGTACTAACAAGAGTGAAACTACCACAGGTGGACACTTCAATGCGGCACCGACACTGCTGGAACAGCAGCAGGAAAAGATGAGCGAGCGGTCGCGGTGCTTGCAAAGGACCATATCCTGCGACTCGCGTGTGATAGAACGTTTGGGTGGGGGAACCGCCACAGCGTGTGCCTTGGACAAGGTCAAGACGGTCAGGCGAGATGGTGTTTGAGGTGGTGAGTAGTGGGAAAGGCCTCCAAAATGGCATTCGTAACGCATTCGCACACCTTTCATCCGCAGAAACAAACGAAGATACAGGAGAGAAAAGCAATCCCAGTTAGAAAACAAACGGAAGTTAACAATCCAAACCAACACAACAATCGATGGCCGGAAGTTGCTGATGCAATCACATTTTCCATGTTTCCATATTAGATACTCGCTTTCCTTACACAACACAACCGAAAAACGCGCACCGTTGAACAACCGTTTCTGTTGAAACACCGTTTTTTTTTATCTGTATAAATATTAAAAAACTTATTTATAAACACCTGCCCTGCGGGGATGCAATCAAATGAGATCAGAAAAATCTACAAACTACAAGAGAAACACCAAGAGAATCCAAATCCAATAAGTTGTATAAGATAACTCAGTAACACTTTGCTTAGCAAATAGAGAATACGCGCATGTATGGGAGAACGTTCTACTAAACCGTTTAGTTACCTAATAGTCTCGTTTTGTAATAGCAAAGAAGCAGTTTAAATTAATTACCTTACCGATCTGAAATTCGAGAATATCTATGTATATATGGATATACATATTAGTAGAGTCTCTATAGCTCATTATAAACACTACTTACATAGCATGTAGACTAAAGATTAGGCAGAAAAATGAAGTTATAAAAATGTTTAAAGCAACCTTGAATCGTTTATTAAATACGTATTTTAGTTGTTAAGTTGATTGAAGAGCTAAAATGAAAGTTTCGTTCCAATAAATGCCGAGGAGCCCAACCCAATGTAGCGAAAGAGGGAGTCCTCAACCCGATGTAATATATCATTTTTCAAATTTCGTTTAAATTTTAACAATTGAATTACTTGTAATCCTAGAGATATAATGCAAATCTATATTAACACACATTTACCGCAATATTTATAGAGGAAAAACAAAAGGGATCGAAGTAGATCAGAATAGCCAGTCTTAAAAATGCAAGCAATACTAAGAAGAAACAGAAACCTTGACAGAACTTTAACGGCAATAGTGTCAACATGCCCAGGAAGCAACAGCTACGAACATAATTGTATATAGTATTTCTAGATCGAAACAAACTACCAAAATAAGGTAAAGGAGCAAGCAACTTGTTAATGTTGTCAGATTGTTAGGCAAGTAAAATGTAAGTAAAACAAAGTACAAATCGAGGGCTAATTGGATTAAATTAAGCCGCAAAGATCGCGATTACCAGATGTAAATAAACTGACAAAAACGACAAAAATTTCCGAAGCCATTTTCGTAACTAGCAAATAAGAAGCCCACTTAAAATTGTATCCACCAAACTAATGTATGGGAATACATCTATGATTTACGAGTATAATTTGTAAACTCTATTTTTAGTTTGGTTTCAATTAAACTTGATTTTCGTAACGTGTGTCATTTGATTCGCAACAATGCTCGCCAAGGGATGTATCCGAGAAAACCATATTAAATAGTAATTTACATCTTACTTTTAATAGGCAAAAGTATTTGATACATGCATTGTTGCAGCATTTTTTAAGTTATTTTCTACCTAAAGATGACAATTTCCAATTGGTTGTTTCCAGAAAACTAAACCACAAAACAAACAAACTTAAAACTGACCCTGTGAAAATTTCGTTGCCTCCAAGCAGTTTTGATAGGACTTGCCCGTGAGAGTAAGGAATCCAGATTATTGCGTCTAGGTCGTAAAGGATTTTTAACCATGTTTTTTTTTAAGGAGAATATACGGAATTATTTGTACATATTAACTTGTATTTCTTACATCTAATAACGAAACGGAGTTGGAATAACTTTTTTTTTACCTTTTTACTTTTACCTTAATACTTGTTTTATTTCTGTAAATATGCACATAAAACACTTAAGAGCTAAGTGTATTAATAATTCAAGTGGACTAAGCCGATTTTATAATGCGCGTACGTTGTTAATTTTTATTAAGAAGGGATGTATGATGTATACAGAACCTATATTGCAACAACTTATAGTTATCTATAAACACATACAATTGGACACTAAGTTCAAAGTTTTCGAAATAACATTTTGATAGAAATAGAATAAACACGAACACAAGAAACACGAAATTATTTATAACTTATTTGAACAGAAATATCTAGTTGTAATAATTTTTACTCTAATCTAGATTCTTTGTAAGCGCGAATATGAATTCTAAGCGTAATCGTAGCGGTTTTAGCTGTAAGTCAAATTTGGTTAAAGTGATGTAAAATAATTACGTTAATTGTTTATCATAAACACAAACACAAACACACGCAACCACAAAAACAAAATCAACACGAGCAAGCCTCAAGAAAAAGCAGGCCCACAAGCTTCGTCTGTAAAATACATTATAAATGAATTCGTAAGATTCTTTACCAATAAACAAAAAACCGAAAAACACGAATAAAATTGATATAAAAATTAAATGTTTTACATGTGTTTTATTCTGGTATAGCGGGAATGGGATACCAAATATTTATAAAATGCTGTGGAATCTACAGTGTGGGCACCATTTTATAAATAAATCTGATGAATGCGCAATAAACTTATATGATTTTGTAATTTTTCTTTAAATGGCCTCTAGTTTTGGAAAAAACCTAATTGCAATAACTATTTGATTTGGTTTTTTTTGTTTGCTATTTATTGTACACCTGAAAAAAAGTTTCGAAAGCTAAGCCCGAAGACTGGAACTATTGAAATTATCGAAGGTACCTGCAAAGTTCGAATGATAACCACAAAACCAAACTGGATTAAAACAAGATGATTAATAAAATTATAAACATTTATTTCATTCATCATTTAGTTTCTAATTTTATTTATTATTACAGTACATTATTACAGTACGTAATTGTTGGCCTTACTAACCTAAAATTTCTTAAAAGGTAGTAGAAAGCAATATAATTTTCTGTGAAACATTTCGTATACTCTAGTAAATCTCTGTGTTAGGTTCCTGATTTTATAAAAATATATTCCTTCGAAATTTTTGGTTCTTACAATAATTAGGGTAAATATTTTTGTAACTTACTCATCATTCTTGCACATATCGGTCAACTCTTTGTTCTATAGCTATACTCCCTAATCGTATTCGTGAAGGTTTCAATACACTCACCAATTAGCAATGAATTATGCATACTTTCCTTCTTTTGTACATAAAAATGATACGCATTTACAAACAAAATGTATATATGTATATGTTTGGGTTTATTTTGTTTCTACAATTTTAGCAATTTCAAAGTTTTCGCCTAATTAATTTTAAAATGTACAATTATTTTGAAATATACAATTTTTTTGTAAACAGAAATGTATTGCTCTCAAATCAAGGTTGCACAATAAAGGCGGCAATTTCACAACAATAATTATAGAAATTAAATTTGTAGATATAAGTTGAAAATAGAATTTTGATAGGCTATAAATATTTACAATTTACAAGATTAAATCAGTTATTTAAAAGATATAAAAATGGCTTCATTGGAACCGATATGTGACAAACTCTGTGGACTAGATTTTTGTCGGTTATGTGCAATGGGACTATCAGTACCGGTTCCTATCCTGCATAGCCAAAGAGATGTTCCTACAGCAACCAGAACACCTGGCGCTAGGACTTGTTGCTGTTGCACGCGTTCACGGTGTTATTGTTATATAAATAGGGTATCAAATTGGGCTCAATCTCCAGTTGTTGCCTGAGAATGGAGCTCATCACAAACTCGGTGGAGACAATGTGGCACTTGGGGTTGCCGTGCCGCGTAAGGTCGGCACACAGATGCATGTCTGTGGGGCAGGTGACGATGATGTAGGAATCGGGCGCCTGGACGTGCGCCTCGGCGACCGCAGCTCCGCTCCTGCGTTTCGCCTCCACCTTGCCTCCGGAGTACTCAATCATCCGTACGATTTCGTCTCGCGCGGGGAACACATCGGGGGTCACATGGAAGTACTTGCCGGCGAACAAAGTGTCGCGCGTTGGGGCGCAGAGAACAGTGTCCAAATTGAACTGCAGGTTCTCGTCCACCGGTATCTGCTGGATGCGGTACGGCTCGGTGGGCACGAACTTTCCCGCCTTGGCGCTCTCCACGATCCAACTGGACTTGAGAACGTAGTCGACGTGACAGCAGGCCTGGATCAACTTGCAGGTACGGCTCTCGCGAGTCATTACCAGGTGAGTGGCGTCTGCCGGGCTGTCTACCACAATGCCGCCCAATATCCTGCAAGCAACCAGCATTAGCACATTTGGGATTAACCAATTTTGGCAAACTTACATCACGGCCTTCTTAAGGGACTCTGCATCTGCCACCTGCGAGAAGATCACCTTGGGCGGCTTCGTGGTTGTCGGATACTCCAGGCACACAATTTGCTCCGGCAGCTGTTCCTGCTGGAAGGAGTTCGCCTTCTGGCGCTTCAGCTTCTGCTCGTTGCCAAAGGGATCGGATAGATGCCGCTTCACCCGCTCGTGTGCCTCCTGGGTGAGGTTAATGGGCGCCTTCCAAGCAGCTAATTAGGAGAAACCAAAGAGGTGAATTCAAACGCTTAATATGCAAGATAAAGCAAGATTACTTACTTAGCAGATGGGCCACCAGGTTGCATTCGATTCGGAAGGGAGCCCCCAGATTGTATTGCTGGTATTTGGGGCTTTCGTATTGGGAGAGGCCGCTCAAGTTGCCGATGCAGACGTCGCTGAGCCAG
This sequence comes from Drosophila ironensis, assembly GCA_021223825.1. NCBI lineage: Eukaryota > Metazoa > Arthropoda > Insecta > Diptera > Drosophilidae > Drosophila > Drosophila ironensis. The sequence goes on from JAJJHQ010012325.1 coordinate 488,711, forward strand.
AGGGCGTTGACCATCGGTATGTTCCACTCCTTGGCGGCATTGAACTTGTTCCCCTCCAGCTGCTTGCACACGATCACGGTGTTCACCTTGGACAGGTAGGAGGTGTATATGGCGCCGCACTCCTCGGCCATTTGCTGCAGCCGCACCACCTCCTCGCCCTCGAATCCCTCTGAGGTTATGATGTACCGCTCCAGGGGCTTGCGGTAACCGAACTGACTGGGGAAGGGCAGATGCAGCGGCTGCCACGGCGGCATCAGCTGCCGCTTCAGGCAGATGTCGCTCAGCCAGTAGGCGGTGACGCAGCGCTTGGCGTCGCGCAGGGCCTGCATCACAACGCCGTGCCGCTGGGTGCGGCAAATGACGTGCGTTACCCGCGGACAGTAGACGCGCTCGATGTCGCCGCCGAACTGCCGGATCGTGTCCAGCCAGATGGGCAGCTCGTCGCCGTCCGTCTCGTCGTACTCGACGATGTAGAAGGTGCAGCCGACGAGGAACAGATCGTTGGGCAGCTTGAGGTTCGGATTGTGGCCGTAGAACTGCGGCATGGGGATGGGCTGCTGCCCGGGCCGGGCCTGCATGAAGCCGTGATGGGGCCGCTGAACGGGTACACTCACGCCCACGGCCATTTGCTGCTGCTGTTGCTGCGGCGACTGCGGCGGCGCCACGACAATCTGCTGCTGCACCATATGCTGCTGCGGTGTCTGCTGTTGTTGCGGCACGGCTACCACTCTACGCATCTGCTGCTGCTGCAGCATTTGTTGCTGCTGCTGCTGTTGCAAAATCAGCAGCTCCTGCTGCGTGCGCGGTGGCCCTGCCACGCCAACGCCCACGCCCACAGCAGCGTTGTGCTGTTGTCCCATCATCCTGAGTGCTCCGGCCGCCGAGGGAGGGTCATGCTGCTGCGGCGCCATCTGCTGCTGCACAACCATCTGCTGTTGCTGTTGCTGCTGTAGCAACAACTGCTGCTGCTGCTGTGGCGAGGCCCCGGTCACCACGACCTGCTGCACGATCTGCTGCTGCTGGGGCTGCTGTTGCTGCTGGCCATCGGGCAGTTGAATCAGCTGCTGCTGCGGCGGCTGCGCTCCGTTGTTGCCCAAACGATTGCTCAGCATGTGGGCGAGGGCGGTCTTCGTCTTCAGGTTCATTTGCTGCGGCGTCTGCTGCGGCTGTCCATCGGGCGCTAAAACAAAACAGTTGTCAGATTGGTAGCTATAAACCTCCCAGAGTGAATGCTTACTTGTTGAGGTCATGACCAGGGTCTGGGTCATTATGTTGCCACCGACGGGGGCACCTGCCACCACTCCCCCCGCCCCCGGCGTAGTGGGCGTGGTCGGTTGCTGCTGAGGCTGCACGATCGTCTGCTGTTCGATCAACTGGCCATTCGGTCCGGCTATCAGCTGCACCGTCTGCTTGCCCATTTGCTGGGGCGCCTGCTGCTGGATGGGAATCTGCTGGACGCGCAGCTGCTGGCGCTGCAGCAACATCTGCTGATTGGGATCGTTCGGATTGAAGGGCTGCTGCTGAGGTGACTGCTGCTGCTGCTGCGGCGGTCCGACCGCCACGGCCGATTGCTGCTGGATGGGACTCAGACCGGGGGTGCCTCCTGCGCGCATAACCACGGGCCGCTTGCCCTGCTGCTGCACCCACAGCAACTGCTGCTGCTGTGTCAGTCCCTGCGGCATCTGGCTCTGGACAATTATGTGGCCGTGCGGAACGGGACCCGCGGGCCGAGTGGCAACCATGCCGCCGGGTGCTCCGGGCCTTGGCTGGTAGGCCACTTGTTGACGCACCATCACGCGCGACTTGTTCTGCTGGTTGAGCTTCGTGATGTACTCGGCTCGCTTGTGGGCGTCCAGGGACATGAAGTGGGCGTGCGTCTTCTCGTCCAGCACTATTTTCTGCTGCTGTGGCTGCTGCAACACGATTTGCTGCTGCTGCGCCACAGGGCCCTGTTGCTGCTGCTGCTGCTGGGGTGGCGGCAGCACTATTTGCTGTTGCTGCTGCTGCACCACCGCTGGCTGTGGCTGCCCCTGTCCAGGCCACGATGTTTGTGGCCGTAAGCCTCGTGGGACGAATTGCTGCGGGGGCTGTTGCTGTTGCTGCTGCTGCTGGGGCGTTGTGGGGCCGCCAGGCAGCGGCGACTGCATCCCAACGCTGCTGGTGGGCGTGCCCGGGGTGGTGGGTGGAATCTGCCCCGAGGCGGGGCTCTGGGGCGACCAGTGGGCCTGCGGTTGCATTTGCGGATGGTGTTGCGGCGATTGCTGTTGCAGCAGTAGCTGTTGTTGCTGCTGCTGCGGAGGAGGCGTGCGTTGCGGCAGTTGCTGCTGCGTAATTAGCACCTATTCAAGGGAAACAACATTAATATATTGATAGGTATAAGTTTTATAACTTCTAGCGCTACCTGTTGCATTATTTGCTGCTGTTGCTGCTGCTGCGGATCGATGGGCAGTTTTTGCTGTAAAATTTGCTGTTGTTGCTGGGGCGGTTGCTGTTGCTGTATTAAAATCTGTTGTTGTTGCTGCGGAGGACCTACAAGCTGCTGCTGCTGCTGCTTTTGCATCAATTGCTGTTGCTGCAAATATTGCAATCGCTGCGGATCGCTTATAATCTGCTGGTTGACAACGATTTGCTGCGGCTGCTGCTGCATTTGCATGCGCTGTTGCGGTTGTTGTTGCTGTTGCTGCTGTGGCATTATCTGCTGTTGCTGCAGCATCTGTTGCTGTTGCACCAGCTGCTGTTGCTGCTGCTGCGCCAGATTTGTCTGATTGACAACGTAAACATTTTGGTTTTGGGGGTTTTGCGCTAAAATCTGCTGCTGCTGCTGCACGCTGAGCTGATTGAAATGTTGCTGGCTGATGATGAAAGTTTTCCCCTGGGGCTGCATGGGTTGTGGTTGCTGCTGCTGCTGCTGCTGTGGAGCCTGAACCCCCAGAACCTGAGGTTGCTGCTGTTGTGGCATCTGTTGCTGTTGAAGAGTCTGCGCAGAATGCTTTTTATTTAACTGCCAGAATAAACTAATATTAGTCCTTACCTGTTGTGGTTGTTGCTGCTGCATTTGTTGTTGCGGTTGCAGCTGTTGTTGCTGCGGAAACTGTCCTATGATCTGCTGTTGTTGCTGCGGAACCTGCTGTTGCTGCTGCGGCCGCTGAATCGTTTGCTGAATGATTCGTACCTGACCGCCGGTTCCCAGCGCAATTTGTTGCTGTTGTGTGAATTGTACTTGTTGCTGTTGCGGTAGTTGTTGCTGCTGCGGTGGCTGCTGCTGCTGTTGTTGCTGTACGTGCAGAACCTGCTGCTGTTGCTGCTTCTGCTGGAGGTTCATCATGTGGCTCTGAATGATTTGTTGTCCCTGTGCCGTGGACGTGTTGATAACGTGGCGCTGGGTGATGACTTGTTGCTGTCCGGGCTGACTTTGCTGCTGTGCCAATATCTGTTGCTGTTGCTGCTGTTGTTGCTGTTGCTGCTGTTGTTGCTGCTGCTGTTGCTGCTGAATTTGCTAAACGATTGATTAGGATTGATTCTTTGTTGCTTGATTGGTTTGATTTGTCAACTTACTTGTTGTGGTTGCTGCTGTTGCTGCTGCTGTTGCAATGTCGGTGTAGTTGCCTGTTGCAGCGGCGATTGTCGCGGCGAGGGAGTGTGCTGCTGCTGCGGCTGCGGTGTCATTTGTTGCTGCTGCATCTGCTGCTGTTGCTTCAACTGCTGCTGCCTCATGATCAGCGAGTCCTGGTTGCTGCTCAACGCAGAACGACTCAGCACCTGAGCCACCTGCACTGGATCCGTGGGATCGATGGGCTTTTGTTGCGAGAACGACTGCTGCTGCTGCTGCTGTTGCCCGGGAAGATTCTGGTGCTGGTGGAGCTTATTTTGCATTGGCGGCGTCTGCGAAATTTGCGGCGACTGTGGCGCTGAAATATGCTGTGGACTTTGTTGCTGCTGCTGCTGTTGCTGGGCCAATTGCTGCTGTTGCTGCAATTGCATGCGCTGCTGCTGGTGGACGGGCTGCTGGAAAGGTTGCATCTGCTGCTGTACCTGCTGCACCTGTTGCTGCTGCTGTTGCGGCGACATCATGGGCTGCTGTGGCTGCTGCGGAGAGCCCATCATATGCTGCTGACGACTCTGCTGCAGCTGTTGTTGCCGCAAATGCTGCTGGGCGCTCTGCGGCGACGGTGGCGGCGGCGGAGTCATCTGGGGAGCCGGCGACTGCAGCTGCCGCGGCGACTGTGGCGGCAACATGTTGTTGCCGGGATGCTGCAACTGTTGCTGCTGCTGCAACGACGGCGAAGGCGTGCTGGGCGGCATCACCGGTGAGCGGTTTTGCACCATTCTCGGCGACTGTTGCTGCTGCAGGCCCTGCTGCTGTTGTTGCTGCTGCTGCTGTTGAATTTGCATCTGCAACTGCTGTTGCTGCTGCATTATTTGCTGCTGTTGCTGTTGGATTTGCCGCTGCTGCTGTTGCTGCTGCGGTGTAAGGGCTTGTCCGCTTTGAATTATCTGCTGCAGTTGCATTTGGTTCTGGTTCAGTATCTGCAACTGCCGCATCAAGTGCTGCAGCATGATTTGCGGCGAAACAGGCACAGACTGTTGTTGCTGTTGTGGCGGCTGCTGTTGCTGCACCACCTGCTGCTGGACTATCTGCTGTTGCTGCAGAATCTGCTGCTGTTGCTGCTGGCCCACTTGCTGTTGCTGCCCCACCTGATGTTGCTGCAAGCATTTCAACGATTAATTAACAATTCAAATCGGGGGAGAAGGCAAGGCCTACCTGTTGCTGGATTAACTGCTGATGATGCTGCTGCTGTGGCGATTGAACGGGCTGCGGGGTCGTGGATTGTGGTGTGCGTGGTGTCTGCCGTCCCGTGGGCGTGGTGGGAAGTCTCGGGGATTGCTGTTGCTGTAGGGGATCTTGTTGCATAATCTGCTGTTGCTGCTGCACTTGCTGTTGCTGCTGTTGTTGCTGTTGCACCTGCTGTTGCTGCTGCTGAATCATTTGGATTTGCTGCATTTGCTGGGCCTGTTGCTGTGTGCTCTTCAGCTGCCTCTGCTGCTGCTGCTGCTGCAGGATGTTCTTGATCTGTTGCTGACTCTGCGGCTGCTGCTGCTGCTGCTGCAGATTGGCGGGAATTATCTTCTGCTGCTGGATTATCAATTGCTGCTGTTGCTGTTGTTGTTGTGGATGCGGTGGCGCCGGCGCCTGCGGGCCGCCCTGTCCCATTTGCATTGGCATCTGCTGTGGCACCTGCTGCTGCGGCTGCGGGCGTACAAACACAACTTGCTGCTGCGCAGGCACGGGCTGCGGTTGCTGCTGCTGCTGTATTTGCTCGGCCGAAGCCTGCAGCTGCGACTTTATATTGGCAATACTCTTGGCAGCCGCCATATCCTCGCCAAAGCCCAGAATATCCGACAGCGTGGACATGGACGTGGGTGCCGCTGCCTGCTGTTGCATTTGTTGCTGCTGCTGCATTTGCTGCTGCATCTGTTGCTGCTGCTGTTGCTGTTGTTGCTGCTGCTGTTGCTGTTGTATCTGCTGCTGTTGCTGTTGCACAGCAGCCGACTGCTGCTTTTGGTTGCGCTGCTTTTCGATCGGCTTGAGCAGGCGCGGATGATAGGGGTCCGCGGGCAGGCAGTTCTTGAACTTGAGGCAGTCGGTCACCCAGTCGGGCGTCACAATGATAATGGCATTCTTGGGCAGCGCCAGGGCCTTGTTGTAAATGCCGCCGGTGGCCGCCCCGCATACCAGATGCGTGTTGGTGGCCCCGAAGCTGTGCGTCACAACGGCCCCGTGGTAGGTGAGCATGGCGTACAACCGCCGCCGGTCACCGGCCACCACGTTCGTGATCGCCGCCCGGATGCCGCGCATCAGACGCAGCTGATTGGGGCTCGGGTCGAAGGCCCGCGTCGAGGCCATCCGGCCCAGCTTGGCGCTGTGCACGATCCATTGCTCGGTCACGGGAATGGCGCTGTAGAGGTCCAGGTTCATGGACAGCTCCTCCTCCGAGTAGTTGTTCGCGCATATCAGATGCGTTATCTTATCCGAGAGGAAGAGTTTCGACTGCGCCCCTCCGCTCTTGAGGAATCGCTCGATCTGCAAATAAGAGAAGCTCGATCGGTTTACACTCCAAAAGCAGCTGAATTCGGATTCAAATTTCTGGTGAATTTCGTAATAATATTGTGACTTGCTGTACGCCATGATTCTACAATACTGAACTTCTCGTCGAAGTTTTTTGGGATTTAATGTGACAGGATTGACACTAAGATTCTAGGCCAACTATTCACACACTTAGATTTTCGCAAACACCTCAGTACGCTGGGGGTTTTCAATGTCAGAATTTAAAAGTAAATAAGCGACCATTGATAGGGATCACGGAATATTTCACGTCTTATAATAATTACACCAAACGCATGCCAAATTTGACTGCAGAAAAGCCTTTACAATCAATGGACCGAAAATATTTTCAATTCATCGACTATAAAGATTCGAAAATAAGCTCCTTGTAGAGGAATAATTAATATTTCCTGGTTGAATAAATACACCATGATTTAAAGAGTCTCTCAAAATCATGCCTTTGGTTTTACCCGATAAAGGAACACTTCTTAAAGGTGACGAAAATTAACTCCCAATTAACTCCCACCTCATACTAGTAAATAGCTCTATATTAACTATTGCGAATTGTTTCTTTATATAGTTTAAGTTAGTATGAATTTGCCGAACAAATCCTGAGGTATGGGGCTTGTGATACCCTGGAATTCCGGAATTCCGGAATTCCCCGATAAAGGACTCTTCCCAGGAATAGTTCTTGAAGATAACGAAAAGAAACCTCCAAAAATGCGACTGGAATATCAAAACAACCGACCAAAAATAATTACAATAGCTTTTAAATAAGGAATGTCAATTATATCTTTATACTGAGTTGCTTTTTATGCAATAATTTCATAACAATTATATTCATTACTCTGCCCAAATTTAAATTTTCGCTAGAAACCCCCTAAAATCGATTTGCTTTGCTTGTGATTCCCTGATGAATAACAGTTCCGAAAGATGACGCAAAGCAAACTTCCCAGAATGCGAATGGCAAATCAAAACAAAATCAAAATCAGTTGACTCCCCGCTCCAACACACACACACACAGGCACACTCGCCGCCCAGCACGAGGCATATACGTATACGAATAGCCGGCAACATTTATGGCGCGCTTTGGCTCTATGGCCCGAGGCACCCTGCGGCACTTGGCGGCCCGCTGCCAGGCACACCCTGTGCCCAACGACGCACGTACACACACGCACACATGTAGTAGACACACACACATGCATGGCATGATGCATGCTTCATGAGGGGAAGACAATGCAAGGGGCTACAGGCAACATGAATCAAACATTTGCGGGCTCTACCTCATCGTCCAAGTTGCCGAGCACAAAGTAGATGACACTCTCGAACAGTTTGTCGCTTATTTTGAGGTTCTCCATTGGATCTGGTTACTCTGGACCGGCCAGCTTGCGGCGTTGCTTGTGCTTCGCGTTTTTCTTTTTGTTTTTGCCGTTCCGCGCGGGCGTCTACATTGCGTTGGGTTTTTCACATTTACGCGGCTGGCGGGAGCGTGGGCGGGGGGACGGAGTCGGGCTTTGGGCGATTCGCATGCCACTGGCAATTGAAAACAAACAAATTGCACTCGATTGTGAGTTTTCTCTTTTTTGTCGCAAAACGCAACTGGCAGTGTGACCAGATGGGGCTCGAAACGAAATACCCCCAACCCAGCGACGGTCCGGCAACGCTGCAGCTTTTCGAATTTTCGAAGGCGCCACAATTTAAAATAAAACTAAATGATTTCCCCTTTTATTGCTACCCCGCAAACCTTTAAATTAAACACTCTCATTTAAATTTAGTTGACATACATAATTTATTTGAAACAGCTTGCAACACAAGAAAACCGGTAAACACGCTCTGCTTTCAATACAAAACTTTCAACTTTTAACAAGAAAATTTGCAAAATTGCGAAGCAAGTGGGAAAAATCTTGAAGAAAATCAAAATAAAAAGTTGTTTATCCAAACAGTAAACTCCGTATTAACATAATAGGAAACGTCTGGCATTTAACTAATTTAAAAAGGTTTAAATATATTCTGTTGTTTTTTTTTTACAAATACATAATATTCTATGTTGCGCCGCAAGGGCTTACAATATTAGCTTAGTTATCTTAGTTTCGTATTCGTAACACACTTAAGACATGCAGGAATTGAAATTGAATCTATTTTAGTTTAGTTTTTCGTTTTACAGGTTCTCTCATTTTGCTGGGATTTACAAGTGCTCTATGCGTTTATGGCTGTTTCTCTATGTTGGTTGGTTGGTTGGTTGAAATTGTCTCAGAAATCGATGAACGAAAATGAAACGAAGCAGCACCTCTCGGCCGAAAAAACGAATATTATGAATATTATTTTATAAACGCTTTGTAAATATCGCTTTGGCCAACAGGTGTGCAAACTCTTGAACTTAAAAAATTAAACGATGTAAATGTGTGGCTTGTTTTTTTCGTGTTGTGTTGCGTGAATTATTGCGGGAGTGTTGATGCTGCTGCGGCAGCTGCTGCGGCTCCTGTTCCAGATGCGTGGGCTGTCGGGACGGAGGAGTCCGCTGTGCCCTCCTCCGCCTGGTCGGTTTTCTTGTCGTGCACGACCACGTTGCCCATCAGCACGAATCATGACGCGTTGTTCGTCTCCCCGTTGCTCTCGTGGAAGTTGGTTCCGTTCACAATGAACGACGTGCCCAGGCCGTACAGGTGTCCAGAGTACTTGGCATGGTCGATGTTGTCCTCGAAGAACATCTGAAATGGGGCCAACAGAATTAACAAGATTAGGCGGCGCTGGCAAAGGCGATTTGAGCTCCGGATGGGACAGAACAATTGGCAAAGCATTAACGTGTGTATACCGAGTCCAAACATGAATGGGTGGTTACGTGGGTGGTTGGTGGTTAGTGGGTTACGAGTAAAGCGGGTTAGTTATCGCCCAAATGGGCGCTACAAGCACACAAATCTACGGGTATCTACGTTTCTAGCAGCATGCAAAGCGGTGTAAACAAAGGTTTCGTTTTTACATACCGTTACCGATGAGATGGTTAGACGAGCATAATACTTAGTGATAAATTTGGGTTAATTCTGCAATTTTTTCGTATCTCGATTGTTTTGATTGTTTTTTTTTTTTTTTGGTTTTGTTTGAACTTTCATCGGTTCTTAGAAGTTTAAGCACTTGCTACGCTTAATTAAACAGTTCATTGTATGTACCGTTATCTATCAAAGATCTTAAAATTATAAAAACAAAAACATGAAACTTTGTTTTAATACATGGGCCAAATTAATAACAATGCTCAATTACTTACAACTAAAATAGACTACAAAGAAATGATGGTTATACAAATATATAGACAACAACTGAAAATTATGCATCCATTCAGAGGGTAAGCCATGCCGTATTAGGTACAAAAAATATGAGTAAATATGATTACCCAAATGTGTATACAGAAACAAAAGTTAATGAATTTTAATGTATTTAATTTTCCATTGAAACCCCAGCAAGGGGTCTCCATTTCCAAATATTCCTCTGCGAGCGTTTGCAACTCAAAACAGTTTTAACAACTCAAAACTAACTATATTACTTCAAAACTTAAACGATTCCATTCACAGTTTGTGTTTCACTTTTCACTACGCACTAGCACTGCTTGTGCTAAATCATAGGTACATATACATTTATGGGAAATGGTATTATGAGTGATAATAATGCTTAAAGAGCCATATGAACCATCCCATCTTAAGCCTAGTGGATAATACAAAATGGATGGTGATGATGATGTGCAAGGGTGTGCGGATATAATTGTCGATTTGTCCGTTGCTAGGTCTATCGGTATCGGTTGCGCTAAGCACTGGGCAGGCGGCACCAAGCTCTAAGGGTCTGATGTGCTCTTGGCCATGCTTGGCGCGGACAGGACGAGATTGTAACAGCCCAGCTGGGTGTTGTTTTCGTCCCCGCTTGAAGGGGTTACGGGCGGCGTGACCGGAAACGAGCTCGACGAGTGGTCGTTGCTATTGCTGTTGTCACTGTTATCGGCCGAATTGCCCGATCCCGATGCCGATGCCGATCTCGATTCCGATACCGATACCGATCCGGCTGTTCCACCGCTGGCATACCGGCCGCCGACGGATGGCTTAATGTGCATTGTGTGTTCAAGCAGGTAGGGAAAGAGGATGACCGGCGCGGTTAGGTCAAAGTGCAAATCATTTGTGTGCTGTACCTCACGCATTTTGAAGAACGCCATGCCAGTGAGCAGGGCATCAGAGCCGGCCTGATGCTGGGGCCCGACGCGCCGCAGCTCTAACTGATCGGCAACCTCCTGGAGGCCGCCCTTCAGGTTCTTGCACGACTTCATCAGATACTTGATGTCGAAGATGTTCGGGAAGTATATGTGCAGCAGCTCGAAGAAGTCTCCCTCGTCGGCGGGCAGGTTCTGGTCGGTGAGCAGCTTCAGAAGGTAGCCGAAATCGTAGCCGGAGTGAAAGCAAAGCCACTTGATGTTGTCTACCAACACGATGCCGGAGCTCATCAGCAGTTCCGCAAACTCAATGGGATCGATGCCGTCCTCCTCGTGCTTCTTGAACTGAATGCCGGAATTTTGCAATAGATCTATCGAGTCCTGAGCGTACATGTCCTCGCTGCAGAAGCAAAGAAAAAGTAATGTGCATCGACGATTAAAAACCGATACCACATCAAAGTTTGATTTCAGGAAACTAGAGCTAATTGGCAAACAAGTTATTAGGGTATTCACTTATTTAATATCAACGAAATTTGAGAAATGCTAATGTTTCAAACACTTTGTAGTTCCCTAAACATTCTCCTAACTATCCCTCACATAATGATGAACTTAAAGTTGAACTGGCAAACAAGTAATTAAGGAATTCAGAACACTTGTAAAGTTCCAAACACATGATCCTAATGTATCTATCCTCAGACAAAAAGGTATTAAGTTATCAAGGTTGCCAATAAAGGAATCAGAACAATAGTAATATTATAAAAACTTTGTAGCTCCCTAAAAATAAAGCCATCCCTCACCTGAGGTTGAACTTAAAGTTGAACTGCCACGTTGAGTAGCCCGGCGGCGTTTTGCCCTCGTCGTCCATGAAGGTCAGGCCCAGTTGGATAATTCTCAATAGGTCAACGTTGCAGCGCAGCAATTGGTAGTGGTAGTCGGCCGTGGAGCGGAACTCGCCGACGGGCCGCGCCACAACGCCCGGGAACTCGGTGTCCATGGCCACATAGTGATATTTTTGCACGATTTTTCTGATTGTGCGGAACTCCTCCTCCAGGTTGTGTTTCCACACGTCCCTGATGCCGCACTCCTCATTGCTGGGTATGTGCACTTGCCCGTGGGGCGCGCCACTGATGGCCGAAGGCATTGTCTGCGAAAGTAGAAAGGTCAGAGAATATTGTGGCAATTGTAGGCGTTTACACATTCGGTTTATTGGGGAAACAGTGTGAGTGTTTGGAGCGCCTTTCAGGTGGTTGTAAAGCGAGTGAAGAGACTCAAATGTCGCGGATATTTTCACTTTTAGTGGCAAGTAATAAAGTAGAAAAGCAAATATATATCCAATAATTGATCTTGCTTTGCGGTACAAACAATAAGATGAGTTTCGTGTGATTTTGTCTTGGAGAAGGGGTTAGCAAAACAACACAAAAGCCAGACAAATGGGTTAGGGACATTAGCGAAACTAAAAAGGATTGAATTTTGGCCAAATTGCTGTTAGAAGGTGCTGAAATTTCGTCGCTGCTTGGAAAAAACAACCAAAAAACAAAGTATAAATCAAAAGAAAGGCGGGTGAGCGAAAAAAACAATTTCGGGATATCGCTTGGAGGTGGTTACTGGGTGGATGGGGTTACGATTGGCGCTACTTACATCGTCGCCGGTCGTCGCCTGGTGCGCACTCTGCACCGTCGCCTCAGCCACCTCTTCGCACTCACCTACGCCGGAGCCTCAAGCAACAAGATCCCGTTCCCGCTCCCGATCCCCGCGGGAATTGTTCGCTTAACCGATACTTTCAATTGCTCAGTGTTTGCGGCTCGGTAGGGCCTGAAACAAAACGTTTTGGGGCTCGTTGACTTCGAGGCTAAACAGAGCTTAGCACCTATAGGTCTTTCAGATTCCTAGCTTAGTGCAGAAGGATCGGTTCAGAAGTTCTCTTCTGAAGCAAAGTTTTGGGTTTTTCTTAGCAAATGTTAAACCTTTAGTTCTAGAGAATTTGAAAGCGTCTATTAAATACATCTAAATAATATCGAAATGCCTGTTTTAAGAACAAAATTGTGAGGCTTTACAAGACTTGGAAATAGGATGATTAGATAGAGAGAAGCTCCTATACAATTACTCACATTGTATGCTAGTTTTACTCAAATATGAGAGGAATTGGCAATAAGGAAAATTCCATTAATGGACTCTATTTGGGACATAAAGAATTTATCGAGGTTTTTAAATTACAAATCTTAACTTGCGTAGTCTAGGGAAAAGCAACCAAAGCCTATTGACACTATTTACAATATTTGAGAAAGGGTTTCATGGAAGTATACTTGGGTCAATTGCAAACAAAGTTAAGCAACGGGCTATTGACATCAGGGACATATCGGCAACAAACCGAAAACATAAAAAAATTCTTTAATTCTTACATAGAAATGTAACCCCAAGAACCAGTTACAGAAGTTCATAAAAAAAGGCGCGTGTAAACTAGAAAATCAAAGGAGGTACAGCCTAATAAAACAGGATAGCCTTTGTTTATAGCTTTAGTTTTAAGGAACTTGTAAGCTTTTATTGAAAGCTCCATCAGCATATAAGATTGGCCCTGTATTGTTGAACTAAGCAATCCTATGAAATTTCTAGAAAAAGAGAATCTGGACAAACTTATTCTAGGGATAAGTGAACCTACGATTTGTTTCAAGCGATCTAACAAGGGTTCATTACGTTTTGGATCATCAGTATTACGGAAAAGTGACCCTAGGGCATGCAATCGGTTAAATAGAAATGCAATAAAGAAAATCACTGGTCCTAAAACTAGTAACAGAAGCACTTCACAAGTAGCCCCTGTAAACTAGAAAATCAAATGAAAGATACTACCAAAACACCAAGTATTGGCCTTGTCTATAGTTTTAGTATTAAGAAACTTTAACTAGAGTGATTAATTTGAAGATTGCTCCTATTCTAACTGGAAATATACAAAAGATTCTGAGTAACCTTAATTAGGGATACGTGAGTTTAACTAGTAGATCCTGTTATTCAAAGCAATCCTGAAATTTCTAGACCAAGTGACTCTTCAAGGGAAAAGTGAACCATCAAGTTTTTGAAGGCGATCCTATGAAGGTTCAGTATTACGGAAAAGTGACCCTAGGGCATCCAATCGGTTAAATCAAAACGAAATCAAAGCAACTGGCTACGATTACCAAGAAAATCACTGGTCCATAAACTAGTAACAGAAGCACTTCATAAGTAGCCCCTGTAAACTAGAAAATCAAATGAAAGATACTACCAAAACACCAAGTATTGGCCTTGTCTATAGTTTCAGTTTTAAGAAACTTTAACTAGAGTGATTAATTTGAAGATTGCTCCTATTCTAACTGGAAATATGCAAAAGAGTCTGAGTAACCTTAATTAGGGATACGTGAGTTTAACTAGTAGACCCTGTTATTCAAAGCAATCCTGAAATTTCTAGACCAAGTGACTCTTCAAGGGAAAAGTGAACCATCAAGTTTTTGTAGGCGATCCTATGAAGGTTCAGTATTACGGAAAAGTGACCCTAGGGCATCCAATCGGTTAAATCAAAACGAAATCAAAGCAACCGGCTGCCGATCCGAGTGACACATTTCACAACATTCGCCACAAAAGGTGACTTCGGTAGTGTTCTCGTTATTCGGACATTTCACAAAAAAATTAAAAAATTTAATTAAAAAAGAGAAAAACCGGCAAAAGATATTGAGAAAATGTGAGGAAACCGCAAAAAATCTCGAAATCGAAACGGAAACCGAAAAACAGTTAGAAAGCCGCACGCACACACACACGCTCATCGCACCGATGCACCAACACACTCACGCGCGCATACAGAAGATGCATTCGCAGTCTTGCACTTTGCATTTCGCACACTCGGAAAAACCTCAGGAAAAGCAAGGCCATGGCAAAAATGGAGAGAGAAAAGTCGGGTGCCCGCATCCCAAGCGATGTTAACTAGCATCTGATCTTACCCATTTCATCGTATATTTGGCTTTGGGGCCAATGCAGGAGACTTTTCTGGCGGCGTCGTCGCGTCCGTCCAATGGGAATGCTTCCGAGGTATGTAAATGGCTCGTTTTGCACGCTTCCGATGGTGGGGGCGGCTGTACCCGGGACACGGCCGGGGGCGGAGATGAGGCGCTGGCTGCTGGTCCTCGCGGATTCGCTTTGGCGGCGGCTGGAGCGGATTACTTGGCGAATATTGCGAGTGGGCCAAGTGCCATAATAATATAATGGTGGTGTGCGGCCAGTGTTCGCAAGCGCTCGAACAGCGTTCAGTGTTATACAACAATACGGTAGAAGAATATCGATAGGGCTGCACGATGAGTGTGCTACAATTTTTGAATTTTGAGATTTTGTACATTTATTAAAAAATATAAAATTGTAAATATCTTTTGGTGAACTGTGTTTTCCGTTTTCCTCTGTCAATGAGTCGAGAGCACATGTTTATGCTCTATATTGCAAAGCCATCCTAAACCAAATCTCTTATATGGTATGCTGTGGGTAAGCAACTGACTTCTCTCTCGGCCACTCTCTCTTATTCGATAGCTCGATATCGGCTTCCAGTGTTGGGCAACACCGGCTAGCCCGTGTCGAATTCGGGCCAAGCAATTTGCGAATTTTGCACCGGCTACCAAAATGTGTCTTATATCCCCTGAAAGTTAGCCTGTCAACAAGTGCTGTCTCCTGTGTTCGGGTGAGTGCTCCACTTTCTTCCACCCTGACCCATTTTCTCTGCCTTGGCTTACACTCTTAAGGTCCCCCTGCTGATGTTAAAAATAAACAAATCTGTAGGGGCCCAAACAATTGGTTCTCTTGTTTCGTCTTGTTTTTAATTGTTTACGAAACTAGTTTTACGGCAAATTTGAAGAGAGGGAAAAGAGAAAAACACAGATTCCATCACGCTGTCTGTCAAATAAACTGACATTACTCACACACTCTCCTCCGCTAATTGTTTATCTGATTTGTGGCTCGAATTTCACCAGGTTAACAAACTCTTCTTCGGTTCCAAATTAACTGGTTTAAATTGTCAAATTCTGTTGTGCTATTCTCTCAAAAATAGATTATTTAATTGTTTTTCGATGTAACGGCAACAATGTTTTCATAGTCGCACGTTTTTTGATAAGCAAACTTCTTATCGCACGTCCTTGATATTGGTTTTGAATTCTTTATAAACAAGCTATCCAATTGTCAAGGTTGCGAAGGGCTATTAAACTGAAATAAATATAGATTTTTAACCGATTTGTATTCACAATTCGAAGAGTAAATGCTAAAAAGCTGCTTAAGTTTACAACAATCCATCTTATTAAAAGAAAAAACTCTAATCAGACACTTTACATTCCTTTTTCGATTCAATTGTCAAAGTTACTGAAAGGCTATTTAAAAACGAATGAATATGAAATACAGATAACTTTTAAACCGACCTATATATTTTCTCAAATAAAATAATTCTGAACTTTTATATTTTAACTTAATTTTGGAACAATCCTATTCAATCTACAATCAAAAACGTTCAATTTATATCAAAACGTTCCTTATTTAATTTAATTGACAAAATTACAAATGAAAATGAAGTAGAAATAACTTTAAACCCACTCTGTATTCGCAAATATAAATGTTAAATGCTCAAATCCTATTCAAACAGAAGACTATGTTCAGACACGTTCTATTTTATAACAATAGCACCGCATTTAATTGAATTCTTTAAAGATTACACCTATTACACTTCCAGCAATCAAGTCTTTTTCCATTGTTAGCTGATCTATTCTTTATTTTCATATGTAAATGCACCTAAATTGCGTTAAACGGACTGATTATTACCTCAATGGTTCTAATAAAGAATACTTATATATTCCAACCCGTCATTGTTGCCTATAAATTGCAAATAAATTGCCAGAAATTATCTACTTCCCTATTTTATTGAATTCTATAAGCCTATTATGTTTGTTGATCTATTTGTTACCCATGTAAATGCTTTTAAAATTGTGTTAAACGGACGAATTATTCCTTTCTCAATCGTTATAACAAAGATTGCTTATATTTACCCTATCAATTTGCGAATAAATAGCCGGCAATGCGATGAGAAATTCAATTTACGTGCACATATCTCGTGCTCATATTTGTTTTTGAAAGAATCGAGCAATTTGATCACGTTTCAAGCGAACACCAACGAATACGTATTGTTTATACTCCCGACCACTTGTCGAGCTAATTGAGGCGGCAGTCGTGTGACCAACGAATCAGTCTTGTTCGGCTGTTCTTTGGGCACGCGATCTCTGCTCTGCACCGGGCTCAGTCTTGGCCCAGCTCCCGAAGCGGTCTCAGCGGCTCCCGAAGCACCCGGAACAACATCAGCGAAAGTGGAGCTACCTACCACAACCGAGTAACATTTGGAGCTCGTTAATCGGAGTTAGCAGCGAAACATTTGCGCAAATATTTACGTGAGTTTTCAAAACAACCTCCGACTCGGTTAGAAATTCTAATGTCTCTGTTGCCTTGAAGGGCAATTTCTTTGTTATGGTCTCGAGTATATCTCAAAAGTGACCATAAACTACCCAAATGGATGTTTAAACTACTTGTCACTTTGGTCTCTAAACCTTAGACCTAATTGTTGTTAAATAACAATCATTTCAGCTTTTGTTCAGCTTGAATTCCGAACTTATTATCATGCTCTCTCAATATCTTCGCTTGTATTGTTTTCGGGTGTATAATGCCCTTAACTAGGTGTAAAACAAAACTGAATTGTTTACAAATGCTGATATTTTACGCTTGATCTGGTTCTTAGAAAATTATTTCCTCTGTAACATAGAACGGCTGTTTATTCTCGTATTCAACTTGGAACAGTCTACTTCATCAGGTAACAATAAACCGAATTGTGGCTATTTCTGTTTATTTACGAGAAACTGGTATCTGCCATTCGAATTCTTCATTTCTTCTCGTCAAGCTTGTGATATTTTCTTAGGGCTTGTCTGTCACGCACTCTTCTCATCGTCGAATTTGTAATTATGCAAAGTAAGTCATTGAACCTGTCAGATTCGCCACCTCTTTTGTTTTCTTAGGGGTTTTAGTTTTATAACGAACTCTTAAAAGATGTGAAAAATCTAGATTCCTATTAAAATTCAATCTAATCTCTTACAGAGTTTACAAGTATGACCCTTAAGGAATTGGGATACCGTCTGTTGCCGGGCCTGAAGTGGTTCCAAGGGTACACAGGTCAGGATGCGGTGGCGGATTTGATTGCTGGAGTCACTGTGGGACTGACAGTCCTTCCGCAGGGCTTGGCCTACGCCACTTTGGCTGGCCTGGAGCCCCAGTATGGCTTGTACTCGGCCTTTGTGGGCGGCATCGTGTATGCCTTACTTGGAAGCTGTCGACAAGTGACCATAGGACCTACAGCATTGCTGGCCCTAATGACCAGTCGCCACACTGGATTTGGCCTGGGATCGGGGCCGTCATACGCGATACTACTGTGCCTTATTTCCGGAATTGTGGAACTAGGAATGGCTGTTTTAAAGCTGGGAGCCCTGGTGGATCTCATTTCGTTGCCGGTTACGGTGGGATTTACTTCGGCCACTGCGGTTATCATCGGCACCTCGCAGCTCAAGGGCCTGCTGGGTCTGAAAGGAGGCTCTGGATCCGCTTTTGTCAATACAATGAAATCTGTGTTTGGAAATCTTCATCAGGTGCGAAGCGGCGACTTTACTCTCGGAATGATTTCCATCATAGTGCTGCTGCTGTTGCGGGTAAGCTCATTTATATCATTGATTTATACTTACTTATACTTTTTCCTCAATCCAACAGAAACTAAAAGACGTGAAGCTGAACGGACGGGTGCGCAGTTTGCGGGCCCAGCAGCTGATTAGCGGAACCATTTGGGTCATAGCCACGGGAAGGAATGCGCTGGTGGTTCTGGTGACCAGTGCTCTGGCTTACAGCACGTGCGAGCAGTCGGACAGCTGTCCATACATCCTCACGGGCAAGGTGAAGAGCGGTCTGCCTCAGGTGGCGGTGCCCAAGTTCGAGACAACAATTCTGGACAAGAATGGCACTCAGATAACACAAAACTTTGAGCAGATGGTGAGTGACTGGTAGGGTAACCTAGCTTAAAAGCAACATTTCAAATAACCTTTAAACAAAAGCAATTTATTTTTAATTGAGTTCCAAACATGTTAACCAACTTTCTGTATAATTTTTAGCTCTCGGAATTAGGACCCTCAATGCTGATATTACCCATTATTGCTGTGCTGGGAAATGTGGCCATTTCCAAGGCCTTTGGCGGAGCTGGTCTCAGTCCCACCCGCGAGTTGGTGGCCCTCTCGATGAGCAACATCTGCGGTGCCTTCTGCAGCTCCATGCCCGTGACTGGATCCTTTTCGCGCAGCGCTGTGAACCATGCCAGCGGTGTAAGGACCCCCATAGGCGGATGCTACACAAGCGTTCTGGTGCTCCTGGCCCTTGGTCTGCTGGCCCCCTACTTCCAGTATATTCCAAAGGCAGCTCTCAGTGCGGTCATCATCTCGGCCGTGATATTCATGATCGAGTTCGAGGTCATCCGGCCGCTGTGGCGCTGCAGTCGTCGGGAGCTGTTGCCGGGAGCCATTACGTTTGTGATGAGTCTGGCAGTCGGTGTGGAGATTGGATTGCTGCTGGGCGTCGGCGCGGATGTGGCCTTCCTGGTTTATCGCGCCGCTCGTCCTGTTCTGAGTGTCTCCAAGCTGCAGACACGGAATGGCATCAACTACATTCTGATACGCCCAAAGCACAGCTCCCTTTACTTTCCGGCCGTGGAATGGGTCAGATCGGGCATCTCCAAGGCTCTCAACACTCACGGAAACGCTCCCGTGGTTCTGGACTGCGCTCATGTGCATGGTGTGTTGGTTTTTTGAGTCTAAATACCTTAATTGTAGTACTCATTTATTGTTCTTTTCCACAGACTTTGATTTCACCGCGGCACGAGGAATGGGTTCCTTGCAGAAGGAACTGGCCAAGGCGAATGTGTCCCTGTTCCTAATGAGCGCCCACAAGGATATTAGCGTCATTCTTAAGGAGTCAACCAACATTGATTTTCCCACGATAGACAGCCCCGACGATTTGGAAGGCATTTTGGAGCAAAGTGAGCCCAGTTTCGGTACAAACACACATTACCCACTCCACCAGAATCCGTCCTGCAACACAAAACGCTCATGCTTGCTTTATACTCTGCTTTCAGCCTGTTCTTCTGTTTGATCACTTCCAAACAAACGCCACTTGTAGCACTCTTCACATTTCGTCCACCTAGTCTAAAAACACCTATGTCCTGCAAGCTAAATGTTTTGTTCTTTCAGCTCCCGACTATGTGCTGCATTTGCAGGTTGCAGTTCCGCTGGTGGAGCCGCGTTTAAACTACGGCGATGCCAAGGAGCCCACAGAGCTGTGCAAGCTCAATGCAAAATCGAATTAATCGATTTATCGTTAGGCTTATCATGTACTTAAGCGGCACAAATTCGCAGGGCTCGAAAGATCGCATGCTTTGCATATTTCAAAGAAATACTGCAGGACCTATTTATCAAGCTCTCTACGCTTTCAAATGTCTGCCAATTGTAGTATTTACTTTAAGTTATACTTCATTTCCATCAATTCCATTCCTATTTAAAATGTTCCCCTATGTTTGTCATTTGTTCGTGCTCGAATAGCTTAAGTGTATATATCTAGATAAGTCTTTGAATTTTGTTTGTATTTTAAACACTTTTTATAAACGAAAACGTTTTTATGAAATCCACTGACGCTTTAATTTAATTTGGTGATTTGGGAAACCTTATAGTCAAATGAATTTTTTTAGGCGCCTCAGGGTATGCACTAAAATTTGTAGTTTATCCCCAAATGACAGCTTCGTAAACCTGCGTTTTCTTGTACATTTTGAAACTTTTTATTTAAACTTAAAAAATTCGCATTTATTAAAGTTAATGGGTATTATCAATAAGAACCGAATCTTAAGGTAATTCTGTGTATGAAACTAATTTTTACATGCTTAGGTACAACTAAAAAGAAGGTTTTTAAAAGAATTAACAAAATATTTCGCTTGGTTTAATTTAAATTTTAAAGAGAAACGATCGAAGGCAATAAATAGCAAACAGCATAGGTCTATCGTAGGTCTAGGTAATTAATTCGAATGGGACACACGACGAGTACAACATAATACACAACAATCGACATTTACAAATCGGTGATCTCGTGATGAGATTCATAGACGGACGAGGAGGAGGCGCCGCCTCCTGGGCCGATATTGGAGAGCTTGCCGGACTCCCGGTCCTCGCTGCTGATGGTGATGCGGGTGAGCAGCTCGGTCTGAATGCGCTTCAGCACCTCGACCACCTCGCAGAGCACGCCGCTCTGGGCCGCCTGCTGCATGGCATCGTTGGCGTCCACCAGCGCCTCGTTCAACGCCCCCAGCTCCATGCGCGCCTTCGCCCGGGCGTAGTAGCCCTCGTAGCTGTGCGGCTTCTGGGCAATCGCCTGCGTGGCCAAATCTATCGAGGCATCAAGTTCCTGCAGCAAAGGTTCATAATTAGTTAACATTATCGGTTAGTTTACTCGATTCCTTTACTCACATTCAGTTTTCGCTTGCAGCGCGACAGATTCAGCAGCAGATTGGTCCTCAGCTGGGCAAAGACTGCATTCCTTTCGAGCAACTGCTCCAGGCCGGAGATCTTGCGCAGGGCGTACTGGTAGCGGTGGGCCGCCTCCTGGAAGCGGTTCTTTCGGTACAGCACGTTGCCATCCTCGAGCAGCTTGTTGAGCAGCACCACGAGTATTTCCGGCTTGCCCATGGCCATGCTCCAGGTGGTGGGTCCTAGTTTGGCGCCCTTGCGCAGGAACACCTGCACGGCCTGGATGTTGCGACAGGCGATGGCCCGATCCAGCGGCCGCATTCCATGCACATCGATGTGCTCCAGGTTGCCGCCCTGCTCCAGCAGATAGAGCACCAAACTGGCGGCGCCCTGATAGGCGGCCAGATCGAGGGCCGTGCGTCCGTTGTGGTCCTCGTGGTGCCGATTGCATCCGTGCTCGATGAGGGTGCGGGCCGCCGCCTGATGGCCCCGCAGGCAGGCCCAGCTGAGGGCCGTGAATCCCTCGTGATCCTGCGCCTCAAGAGCCGCGCCGCGTGCTAGCAGTAGCTCCAGCAGCTCCAGGTGTCCCTCCTCGGCGGCAATCATTAGCGGTGTCTTGCGAGCATGTCCCAGGGGCTCGTCCAGCAGGGCGCCGCGTTGCAGCAGCTGCTCCACGACGCTCCAGTGGCCCTCCTTGACGGCCAGCCAGAGAGCCGAGTAGCCCTGCCGATTGCGGGCATCGATCTGGGCTCCGCGGGAAAGCAGAATGCTGACCACATTGACGCATCCGTGGCGGGCGGCGGCGGTCAGGGCCAGCTCGCCGCTGCTCGGCTCCATGCCGTTTACGTCCAGGTCGAACTCGCACCCGTTTAGGTCCAGCAGGTCCTCGAGGATCTTGCAGTGCGCCTGCGCGGCGGCTCCGATCAGAGCTTGTTGGAGAGCCACGGCTCGTGTGACGTCCTGCGAGTGCGGGCGCGGCGTCCAGTCGCAGGCCAGCAGGTACTTGACAACGCTGAGGTGACCCATGCGAGCGGCATGGACCAGGGCACACCGCTGCGTGATGTCCAACTGTCCCAGACTGCTGCCCGAGGCCACCAGCGGCCGCACCACATCGCAGTGGCCGCGCATGGCGGCCAGGATGAGGGGCGTGCAGCCCTGACTGTTCGTGAGACCCACATCCGCTCCAAACTCCAGCAGCAGGCTCACCATGGGCAGGATGCCCTCGTGAGCGGCAATGCAGAGGATAGGAGCTCCGCCCATGTAATCCGTTCGATGGTTGGGAGAGGCTCCTGCAAGCAGCACTAGACGAGAGACCTTCAGGTTGGGGCTGTACACATTGCGGAGGGCACCCAGCGAGGCGGAGATGTTGTCAGCCGCTCCAGCCAACCAGTAGGACTGCAGATCCCGCGGCGAAAGAAGAGCCTGATTGCAGCCGCCGTAGAGGTGCGCCTTGAGCATGTGATGGCCCAGCTCGAGGGTAAGTTGCGGGGAGAGCGGAGCCTGGAGGCGAGATAGCCGGAAGGCAATCGCTGCATGTCCCAGTCGCGCATCGCAGAGGAACTTGCTGGACTCGCCCTCGTCCCGGCGCATCAGCCATTCCCTCAGGGAGCTGTGGAAGAACATGTACGTATTGTCCAGTCGCTTGATAAGGAACCCGTCCAGCAGCTTGAAGCGCTGCATGAACTCCGGCCAGCTGAGCGGCTCCTGGCCGTGGCCCAAGGCCTCCATGCTGTAGTAGATCTCGTCTAGCGTCAGCGGATACAATGCGGCCAGGCAGATGTTAAGAATGGGAGCCGCCTGCTCGAAGCTGCGGGCGGTGGGGAAGCGCAGGTTGAAGTGCAGCAGGAAGATCTGGGCCAGGGAGACGGGCAGCACCTTGTAGCTGGACGACTTGATCACCAACTGGCCTCGGGCGATGAGATCCAGTATTAGTTTCGCATACAGCATGGAGCCCCGGCTCAGGGTCTGCAGGTGCGAGACAAACTTCGTCTGCGGCTGCGATCCCTGCGACGTCTGATTGCCGCCTCCTCCGCCGCCAATGTTCATCCTGATCTCCGGGCTGTCGGCCAAACGGGCGCCTATGTAGTCCAGCATGTCCTGCTGCAGGGCCTGGCTGCTGGCCCAGCTGTCCAGGGTGACCTGCGTGTAGCTCGGCGCCTTGACCAGCTCCAGCATCTGGGTGCGCACGGTGGCGACCAACTTGAGCCAGGCGGGAAAGTGAGGCGTGAGCTGGGCCAGGAAGCTAGCGATCGTGTGTCCATGGTCCGGCCGATGGTACTCCGCCTCGCACAAGGCGTCCACCAGAATGACAGCCACCTTGGCCGGTATCTTGCCCGCCCGGTGCAGCTGAGCCAGCGGCTCCAAAATGGCCAACTTCATAACGCGTTCCGCATCGGCAATGCACTCGCGCACGCTTAATATGTCCTGCAGATGGGGCTCGGACAGGAGGTAATCCCGGTAGGCGGTCAGCTGCGGGGCCTGGCAAAGCTGGGCGGCCAGGGAGTGCACAAAGTCGGGCACCTGGCAGGTGAGATTGGCATCCGCCTGGCAGAAGTGATAGCCCACCATGTGGGAAGCCAATCCTCGCATACGTTCGCAGTGGGCGCCCAACTGGAGCTGGCTGTAGATGCCGTCGGGATCGTCCTGCATTTGTCGACGCCCGAAGCATGAGTACTCCACCAGCTGCAGACAGAAGGCGGTCTTTCCCGTGCCCGGCTGTCCGTTGATGAGCACCACCCGCGTTTCAGTGCCCAGCAGGATGTTCGAGAGCTGCTGCACCAGCCACTGACGGCCCACATAGGGCGGGTCCGGCTCCTGCAGGGGCACCTCGAAGAAGAGCGGCTTCAGAGCCAGCTGGACGGCCGCCAGGGTGGAGGCTGCAATGTTCCTGGATCCTCCTGATGCTACGGCCGTAGCAGACGAGCCGGAAGATCCCTGTTGTCCGCGAGTGGATCGCCGGGCGGCTCCCTTGCGAGCCTTGGCCGGCAGTGCCTCGTAAACGTGCAGCATGGAGCACCCGGCCTTGAACTTGCCGCACAGACTCAGGGCGTCCTCCTTGGCATGGCTGGTGGCCACCGAGAGCTGACTGCCGCTGAGCAGGCCCCCGCCCATGGTCAGCGTCTGCTCCGGACTGGTGTTCTGCGAGGAGCCGCTGGTGGTGGTGCTGGCTGCCCCAACGCCACTGCTGCTGGTGGTGCTGGTGGAGTGGACGGAAATGGGGTCGCAGCCGCTGCCGCTGCTGCTGCTGTTTCCATTGTTGCCCGGATCGTTGAGGAGGAGGCCCAGGCGGGCATGCAGCTGGTCCTTCTGCAGCTTCTCGTTCAGCAGCGAGTGGTCGAGGGTGTCGCTACCTAAAGATAGGAGGTGGAAACACAAGGATTAGAGCTGGATTCTTAGTCAGGAGATCATAAAACTTGGAACCAAGAAGAACCATAAAAACTCCTAAAAACGGACAACTTAAAACAGGTATACAATTAGGTTAAAAAAATAACATGCACCATTATAATAAAAATATGAATTTAGGATCAAACGATCGAGTTAATGAGATGCAATCAATGGAAATGGGCATGCAAAGTGGACTGATCCGTGCCTGCTAGTTGGTTTAGGCCTGCCTCACTGGAGTTGGACGAGTTGACGCTCCACAGGGACTTGATCTTCCCGAAGACCAGGGAGGACAGGTGGCCGGCGTAGACAGAAGTTCCCGCCAGGCTGAGCCTGTTCAGGCGGTTCTCGCTGCTGGCTCCGTGTTGCGC